>PNEQ01061390.1:28828-57623 GCA_003012365.1 Medauroidea extradentata | reverse complement strand
AAATTTAAGTTCAAAAAGAGGGAGCCACCAGTCTAATAGGAGTTTCCACAAACACTCACAACGCATCGCTAGTGTACGGCGCTTGCAAATTGTTGCAAGCCAACATTCGTCTAGTCTGAGTTCGAGGAGTCACGGCGATAGTTGTGCGTGCAGGAGCCCGGTGCGGGCAGACACCAGTTAAAGGGGTAAGTGTTTCGTTTCGTTACATAAGTCCATGTTCCCTAACCATACTCACACACTGATTAATATCATTCTCCCCAATGTCTACCGTTGGTTTCATTTTAACACCAACGGAATTTTATTATGCCATTTCTCCATTACGAACGTCTAATAACGTCTATTTTAAGCTTAGTAAGTTCTTAAAATTTATCAAAGTTCTCCAACGTAGCACAAAATAAGTACTAATAAAGTCACAGCAAGTTTAAGGTAGCGTAACCCACGCCATTATTACCGTCTGTCTTACAAGCAACCGCAACAGTCCTGCTATAGGAAATTCGCAATCACAACAGTTTTGCTTAGCGAAATCGTAACGTAATTTTCATACGGGAGCACTCAGGTCAAACAAATTACTATTATCACAGTTTATCCATGGATCCATGGAATAAATACGTTTAAGTTCGTCTGCACTGAATTTATAGACCAGAATAAAATGTGTAATCTCACAAGGCGAGCAAACGGCGCGCGCGTCAAATGTAACGGGGGGAAGAGTCACAGCGATTACCACGCAATATTATATTTCTTGTTCCACTATTAACGTGAACACGTTTCATCATTCTGTCTCAGATTGCAGGTATGACATTTGCACTGGCCAGTTTAAAGAACAATATCTCTTTTAAACGGTATTATTGAAGTTCTCAATTGGCTTTACTGTACTATACGTAAGTGTAAAAGGTCCTGTCCTGTAAAATTCTTAAACAAACAGGATTTACCTGGAATTAGGCCTACATACATAGCTTCTTCCGTGCGTATGGCTTACTAAAGTGGATATACTAGGACTGTAATGAAAAAATTTACAAAGTTCAGCAGAGATTCTATGTTTGTGTCAACAGTCTGATGGATGGCATTTAATAAAAAAAATCTTGGCAGCGGTGGGATTCGAACCCACGCCTCCGAAGAGACTGGTGCCTTAAACCAGCGCCTTAGACCGCTCGGCCACGCTACCGATAGCAAGTAGAGCTCATCATTTAAATTCATCAACGTACGTACACACACACACACACACGCACACGCACACACACACACACACACACAAAGCCACACACACCATATAAAAAAAAAATATATATATATATGTAAAGAGAGAGAGAGCACTCAACTACCGGATTCCCGAAATAACTCGTTGGAAACACGTTCGTGCTCTCTATGCGGTTACACGTGTAGACGTTACCTCGGTAACATAATATAAAACATATAATACTTTTTGAAAAATTACATGTGAAAATTGGGCAGTTAATTAATTAAGTTGTTCTTAAAAAAAATGTACAGAAATTAGGTTAGGTAACAGCATCGTGGGCTTAAAACACACATCATGCTTCAGTAATGGGCAGTTCTATAATTTAGTTATTGACTTTTCCTGTATTGCTGGAAGGAGTTTATTTATTCATAATTTATTTTTGTAGCATTGACCCGTTTTACGGTAAAAAGTACTAGGCTGTGGAATATGTCAGGTTGTTCTTACAGCAGGCCTAATAACAATAATTTTCATCAATTAAATACAAGCATTTACAATAAACGATTAGGTTACAAACATTTACAATAATCACTTAAGCTACAAAACTTATCATACAAGTGTTTTTAAATATTCTTCCTCACGAATAAAATATTTGTCAATTTAATATGATTTAACTTTTAAGGGCGCAGTCTACCGCCATTTTCATCACCATTTTTTTTAATTTTTTATTTGTACAATATATTTTTTTTCTTATTTTAGACACAAAACGTGACTAAATTTGGTTATTATGAAATTTATTTATCTCTCATAATTTTCGCGTAATAGCTTGTTAAAGTCATATTTTACGTGTTTCCGTTTTAAGGACTACACTAAAACCAACTGATATACCAAACTAAAAAAAAATCACAGTGGATAAAGACATTGCAGGCTACAATGACATGCTCATAAAATTAAAGAATAAAAATTATTTGAATTAAAAAAAAATGATGAAACTGAAAATAAACATTTGAAAATTTCAATAATTTTTTTAAAAATAAAAAAAAAAATTTATCCTTTTATTTTATGAGCATGTCATTGTAGCCTACGATGTCTTTATCCACTGTGGTTTTTTTTAGTTTGGTATATCAGTTGGTTTTAGTGTAGTCGTTAAAACGAAAACACGCAAAATATGACTTTAACAAGCCATTACGCGAAAACTATGAGAGATAAAAAAATTTCATAAGAGCCAAATTTAGTCACATTTTGTGTCTAAAATAAGAAAACAAATATCTGTTACAAATAAAAAATAAAATAATGATGATGAAAATTGCGGTAAACCGCGCCCTTAAATAGTTTTATTCACGCCAAAAAGCTTTTTAATATAACTTGGTAAGATAAATACATATACCGCTGAATACAATGTTCCTTTTTGAAAGTCTTTCAGCCGAACTGAAGGGATATGTATATTAAGATGATGATGTTTGCTAGAATTCATCTGGAACTGCTATGGATTATTGTTTAAAAAACTTATAAGAGATTACAGAAATAGACACTGACATTAAAATGTTAGGATTTTATGATTTCTTAAAAAATCACATGTAAGAATTTATTTTTCATTTACCCAGTATTATTCTTAATGCAGTTTTTTTGCAGTACTTCCATAATTCCTATTTCTTTTGTTATCATAGACTGGAAGACAGGAGGGTTTCTTTTTAATGAAAATTGAATAAAATTAGTTTTTTTTCTAAATTTAATGTGAATATACTAGCCCTGAACTAAGTGTCCAGTCTCATAAATGCCACTTTAACTACATAGGTCCACTATAGGCGTGTCCTGGTCAAGAGACTTGTATCATCTGCAAAAAGCACCATTCTTCCAATTTGTCCTACACATTTATCCAAGTCAGTTACATTAAGTATAAACAAAAGTGGTCCCAAAATTTTACCTTGTGGCACACAATTTTTTATTAATTCGCTGCATGATGCCACATTATTTACACGAACATAACTTATTGATTTGCTTGTCAATACCACAAAAAAACATCTTTTTAAATTAAATTTTATGATTACCGCTGTCAAAAGTTTATTTTAAATCACAAAACACAGTTATGGAACACCTACTTGCATTAAGATTATATAATACGGTATTTATTAATTTAAAAGAAGCATTATTATTCGACATGTTTTTCTATATCCAAATTGGGCAGAGGTAAATATATTTAACTTTGATAGATATTTTACCATTATATAGTATAATGATTTTTCTACAATTTTAGCAAAAATAGGTAGTAAGGAAACTGGCCTATAATTTTAGACAATTTTGTTCCCTGCCTTAAACAAGTATTTTACAATTGCAAATTTTAATCTGTCTGGAAATATTTCTATTATACTATTGAAAATATTGCTTAAAGGAAAAACTTACTGCTGATTTCATCATATCCAGCAGAATTTTTTAGTTTTAAGTGACTGAATTTTTTGTCTCTATTTGTTGTACATGGAACTTCTATGCTGGGAAAATTAAAACCGTAAACCTCTTCCATTATTTTTCAGTAATTATACGCTAGTAAAAGATTATTTGTTATTTTTTGTATTTCTCTTTTAACAATGAATTATTTTAGGATCTTGATATCAAATTTTAGTTTTAGTTTTACTAGATATTTATATTCGCTTGGTAATCCACTGTTTACGGCCAGTATAATTTTGTCTTTGTTTGGCATGCTTCACTGGAAGACAATACTCAAATGCCCTAAGTACAATACTTAAGAAAATATTTAATTATTCATTTAGATTCTGTGTTTGTAATACCTGAAAAATATCTTTTGATTCTCTATTGATAAATCTTTCTTCTCTTTAGTACTTAATGCTTACTATTAACCTCTACTACATTTTTCTGTAAAATGTCTACTTAAAAGATCTGAAAGACCTTAAAATAGGAAACGTTTTACACTGCTCAACCATTTGAGATTCAGTAAAAAAATATCTACAGCAGAATTTGCTTTGTTTTGTAGTCTAGTAAGAAAATTTACCATAGGTATTAAGTTAAACGTCTGTAGAAGAGAAAGGACAATATCCTTCTTGCATGACTCTGTTAAACAATTTAATTTTATACCCCCACACATAACAATCTGTTCATCCTGTTTAAATAAAAATTCTAACATTTTCTCAAATTGTGATATAAAAGTTTTAAAATCATTATCACGGGCCTTGTAAGCAGTTAAAATTACAATTTTTCTCTTACTTTTGAAAATACCTGCACTACAACATTAAAAATCAATCTCAATGCAAAATTGATCTACACCAACATCAAATTTTTCTGTGTTTTCACTCATAAATATAGCTACTCCTCCTTGTTTATTTACAGATATACGATATTTAGCACTTAATTGAATGCCAGGTATATTTAAATTTTTTACTGGCAGGAGCTTAGATAAATAAGTTTCATTCAAGCCATACTATGTTAACCTTATTTCCAATAATTTACTTAGTGTCTTCAAAACTCATTGACAACTCTGTTAATTTATTCGTAATTCATCTTATATTCTGATGGAATACAGCTAAGGCATAACCTACGTTAGTGATCTGTTTGTTTTGCGAATTTTCCTCATTAAAAGTGGGAAATATAGAATTCTGCTTATGTTACCCTACATCTAGTATAATGAAAAGGACAAAATTTACAGGGCAGTCTATTATTTATTAATACTAAACAAATTTGCTGTTTCGCTCCTAGCCTGTCTCACTTTTTTTACAACTTCAATTTTCTCATTTCATGCTTCCAAATTGTTTAAAATTTCACAAGTCATGTTTTATTGCCCTCTATAATTTAAGTGTAGCCCATGAGAATTAAAACAGGTTCTGGAGAAGCTACATACATCAATAACTTTCACAAAATTACAAGTGCAATTTTCATCTATTTTTAAGTTTGTGTCCTTAATTTCCCTGTATACAATAGATTGAGCTGTCAAGTCATCCCTTATAGAAATAGAACAGACTGTTACATTTGTGTGAGCTAGTGCAGGAAGCAAAGATTCAAAGTTGTCTGTAACATTGGAAGCTTCAGTTTTAAAGACACCATTGCCCCCAGCTTGAATAACTACCGTGTTATTTTAGTATGCTTGGCACACACTGTACCAATTTCCCTTACACAATCATTGAAACCTGCTCCCGGCTTAATCCAACCCTTAGCTTCACAATTAACTGACTTATGGTTTATCTTTCCAGACGGCTCACGACCTGAGCTGTCTGCAAAGATAATCACTATGTTTTTATTTTTTCGTGACATTTTTTTCCCTTGTTTAGGCCACTTACTCTTGTGTGGATCCTGCCTAAACTTCAAAGGTGGATATTTCTCGCTACAGCTGTGTCCAGAATAGAGTATCTGTTTATAACTGAAATAACATACTCCCCACACTTACCCCCGTCTGTTTGCTTGTTGTCTGCTCTCCCTGCTGGATCCGTCTTTTCGTCTGTTTCTTGGAGACTTCCAGATTCATTTCCACCCTTAGTTGTTTTACTTCTTAAATCTTACGTTAGGATGACGGTGACTTCTCTAAGTGATGCAATTAGTTCATGTAGCTTATCTATTAGGCCGCTTTGACTACATACACATATTTGAGGAATGCTATCACTAACACAGCACAAGGTCATTTCACTGATTTTACAATTACTTCCATGTGACTCTTTACCTGGCAAAACCATTCTGTTATCGTTTATCTTCAAATTCTCAAAATTGTCATTTTACTGGGCGGAAGCTCTTTCTTCATTCGTTAACTCATCACTAAAACTTATCCAAAATGAACTATATTTCGTCACTCACACCTGCCTTTACTCTACTACAGTCAACATGGCCTTCATGCTCAGTCGTATATTGAGTCGTTTTCTCTTCTGCTAACTCAGCCATCACATTCCTTGCCAAAGTACTTTTAAGACTTGGTAGAAAAAAGTACTCGCCGTTACCAAAAATCGTCCATAATGTGACTATTCTTAGTTCAATCCCAACACTGCACCACGTGTCATAAAAACTTTCACGCGCAACAATGAAAATAACAGAAATTATCTCATACGGTTCTGTGTATAGGGCCCACGCTTGTTCAGCGCAGTATACGTAAACTTTATATAGATTGTTGAACGTTCGATGTCAATTAACGTTTCTACGATATCAAAGCTTGATAAAATTTCGACCCTCATCAAGTGCACGTAACCGTTGACGTGTCATTGATACTTACGTAGCTATGTGATGCAGCACTGATAATTTGAGTGAGTAATGTTATCAGTAATTGCCTGCTTCCACCGGGTGATAAGCCGTAGCAACAATGAGGATGAGGTAATATTTAATCTCGAAATACATTATTTTCCGCGTTATTTGCCGAGCGCAACAAAACAAGTACGAAGTGAAAGTTTTGAGAAAGATTGATGACAATGTGAACAACTTTCGACTTGAGCTTCTTGGCATGTGTCGACAACCTAGTTGTGACAACCTAGTTGTGACGACCTAGGAATCAGGCCCCGGGTTCAGGTGCCTGCCTGGCGTCCTGGGCAGGTTAAAATTAATCACCCCTCCCCCCCTCCAACAAAAGCAATTTAAAAATTTGATGTTCGTCATTATTTGACTTAATAATGCGGATGCGTGAAAAAAATTACACAAAATCACAAAAGGTCATAATATATCAAGTAAATATTTTTATTTAAAGTGAAAAAAAAAAATCTTGCGAATTGCGCGTTTTCTAAATTGCCGCCCTGGGCAATTGGCCAGTCTGCCCAGTTACAACAAAGGGCCTGCTAGGAATTATGAACAAGTTTATAAAATAGCGTCGAACAAAGGCGTGTCTGTGTCGACATTCGACCTACCATGCGCCCAATGAACAACCAGTTCATTTACCAGACAGTGGAGCCACATTTCTGTCACGAAAAGACTTTTGCACCACTTTGTTTCTATGTCTTACGTGCACATCTGCAGCTCTTCGCTCATCTGCATGCACCAACCATGAAAGTGTTATTGTTGCACTATACGTCTACGGGAGAGAGATTTTGGTCACCGCTTAACATCGAGGTTTTTAGCGCTGGTGAAGGGTAATACGTTGCGAGTACGGAGCAACGCTGGAATGATACGGGCGGGGGAAACGGGAGATCCCAGGGAAAACCCGCTGACCAACGGCATCGTCCGGCACAATTCCCACACGCGACAATCCGGGGTCTAACCCCGCTGGGAATTGAACCAGGATAGCCTTGGTGGGAGGCGACGTCTGACCCCTTGACCACCGTGGACCCTATACATCTGTGATTCGCCAGTACAACCCTAAGACAAGTGCGAGCTAAAACATACATTCGCTGACCTCGAAGCTGAGCTGCAGGTGGAGCTGAGCTGCAGATGTGCACATAAGACATTACAACCAAATGGTACGAAAACTTCACGCAACAAAGTCGTAGCTCTCCTAGACAATAACATACAGATGACGAATATATCATGGGAACAGTGCGTTTACTTCTAACATGTTCAGTTGAAGTGAAAAGGTTACTCGCAAACAAAACTTGCTCCGATATTGTCTGTTCTTCTTTAACTCTGAACACTTTTCGTAAGTAGCTTCGAACGACCTATTTTATATGCTGCACTATGTTGGTTGCTTGAGCGAAACTTGATTTGTCATGGCTGGGTTGTAGTGCAACATTCGACGCTCAATACATTAAGTAAACTTCAACGTTTAAAGTGAAAATCTTCGTAAAAACAGCGAAGTTATACAGTTAGTTGCAATAGAGACAACTAAATGTCACGAAAATGTATTCTTGATGCGATAACAGTTGAATATGGTATGGTTCCACAAGGATAGAAAATTCATTAATTTCTTAGGGATCCCTGACCTTCGTGGAAAAATTCCTGTATCAACATGTTTCAATCCTTACTTGCCGATCTACACTTTTGCTTTATTGTTACAGGGAACATGTTTTTATAGGAAACCGTTTCTCATTTGACCGTGCAAACTAGAATAAGGTTACCGAGAAACCACACGTCTGTGATTTGCAGTAAAACGTTAAGAGGCCCGCCTCGTGGCACATGTGTTTGTGTTAGTGAGGTATGGTGCTAAGGGCGACGTCGTATGGGCCATACAACGATGCGTCACCTCTACGCTTAAGGCGTACAGTCTTCGCGAAAAAACAAATTTCCTATGGGACTTTAATTGGTGACCCTATTGTTTTATTTACGAAATCACTTTACTAAAGACCAATGCACTGCCCTTAAGTGGTTTCACATGTATTCAGCTAGTATATTTTCCGCTATAGTAGCCTGAAAACCCCGTTTTGACCCATTTTGACGTGCCCTAAAAGGGGATTTCTAATACTTGTGTTGTCTTGAAAGTACTTAAGGACAGTCGTCTGAAGTGTGCGTTCTTTTCGTAGAGAAACGGCGTGAACACACGTGTATTAGTTTCGGTGTAAAACTTTTTCTTCAAACACGCTGCAGTGTGATTTTATGGCAACGAGGCGGGCCCCTTAAGATAGGTGAGAGTTAAACATATCCAATTACTATGAATCAGAACAACAGATGCGCATAGAAGGCGCGGAAACAAACTGGCGCAGAATTCTTTTCACCACAAATATAATCGCTATTGATCAGGGGCGCAGCCAGGATGTTTGTTTGGGGGGTATTGGAACGGGTTGAGCTAGGATTGGTAGTTATTCGTTTTTTTTTTTTTTTTGTGAAAAGGATTCCAAACTTGGGAATGTTGTGAAGTAACACCGATTCTCCCTAATAAAGAGGGGATTCTGGGGGCTCTCCTCCGAGAAAATTTGTATTTCAACTCTGTAAATGGAGCTATTTAAGCAGTTTTCGTAAGGTAAAAAAAGAGGAAGGGGAGGTGTGTGCCCCATGAACCCTACCTGCCAAAGTTTCGTTGTAAGAATACGCAATTACAGCATTATAGTTAAATGTACTTGTGGATATAAAACGGTAATATTACCTTACAGAAAAATAACCAATACTAAAAAAAATTTTCACACATTTCGGGGGATATTTCAATTCCCAAAACCCAACCCTCGGGTGCGTCACTACTATTGATGTCGTTAGGCAAGTGCAATTTTGAAGGTTTATGCCCTTTCACGAATTACTGAAGAATTTTGTTATCAGTAATGGGTTGAGTGGCTTGGTGATTAACACGCTGGACTCGCATTCTGATAGACCGGCTTCGATTCCACCTCGACCATCCTGATTTCGGTTTTCCATGATTTTCCAAAATTCACTTTAGTCGAATGCTGGGGACGTACCTTAGGTGCCATAGACTTAAAACTATCGTAGTTTTGTATTTGTACTAAACAATGCTCACTTTTCAAACGTTAAAAATAATCGTTCCCCTCAAACTATGATCTCGTAGTTTCCATGTAAGTACGTATTAAATTCACAATTAACTATTCTCATTTAGTATACATAATAAGAACCATACCAATTATAGAAATGATATAATTTGCAATGAAAGCAAAAAGTAGAAGTTATGTGTGGTTATACACACATTGATTTTTATTTAAAAAAAAATAAAAAATAATATCAGCATGTTTTGACGGTGTAAAATGTTCCTTTGTTTAGTGACGAACGTATTCTACAGTAAAACTGTGTTTTTACTTTCACTGTGAATTACTTAATTTCTGTGGCGATACTAGTTTTAACTAATAACTTTGGAATTTTCTTACACGTAAACTATGTTTGAAAAATTCTTAGAGCTTGCGAGGAAAATATACTGTATTTTCAACCGATGCCATCGCTGATTACACTTGTATATCGCTGGATAGTTACAAAAATGTTCTACAACTTATATTTAAAAGTGTTTCGTCACTGGTCTCTTGAAATGTATCGTCGGCTGTGAATATATTGTTGCATGATGGCCAGGCAGGAAGCATGTTGCATCATACTAGGTGGACGGGCCGGTAAATCGACCACAGAGATGTCAGGGGTTTGCCCAGGGGTGCTGCAATACTCCCGAGACACGTCATTGGGATCCACTGATGACGCCCTTGCCTACACGACGCTCGGCACATAAGAGTGAGGTAATGTCTATTTTTAGGCTTCTGGTCACCATGTTGCGCCGCCGATTGACGTCACTAAATGGGCAATATTAAAGCCTCCGAACTGCGAAATAACGGAGTTCTCTGGGAGTCTTAAGCATGACTTGAGTGTGGTGTGTGTCGACGAGGAGCATCATTGGAGGAGGCGTCAAAGCTGGGTAACGCCAGCGGGCTGTGGAAGGAACGAGCAACACTTGGGGTGTTGTATCGACGGCAGCAGTGAAGATGGTGTCGGCGTGTTGCAGAGAGGCGGTGAGCTGTAGAGAACAACACTGGAGGTGTTGTATCGAAAAGATCAGTAACTGGCAACTTAAGGAGACCGTCAACCTAGTGATTCAAGAGGTGTACTTCGGTAGAAGCAGAAGAGGAGAGTTTGCAATCGGTCCTGCTAGAAGGAGGTGCTATGCTTGTGGAGAGAGACTGGTGAAGACATCTTGGTGACGTCTGAGTCTACTGTGTGGCTGCAGGCACATACCTTCGGAGCAGTATTGGACGATACAAGAGGACTGCTGCTGCGGGTCGGCGGACAAGGAGGTGGGTGGCGGGAGTCGAGCCGAAGACCTCAAGAGTGATGACAGTGGTGCAATCGGGGTGTTCGGCAGTGCACGGCGATTCATCACCACTTCGGACTGTTAAGGTTGTATATTGTCACTATTTGAGAGACTGTTAATCGAATATATTACTGAATGTTTATCGTGATTTGTTGTGTTTAAATAATTAATGGCAAACATATTTGTTCTTTAATTGTCATAATTAGTTAACGTTTCTGTGGCGCGGTAGTAATTGTGTGCATAATAACAGTTCTGTGAAAGCATAGTTTATTACTGTTTTGTGTATTTTGTAAACTTTGTGTGCTAATAAATCAAGAACTTAATTAAACACTTTTATTTCTAATTATAATCCCTCTATCCCAAAGAGCTTAGAGAATTGTCCACGTGTAATTTTGAAAACTTGTAACAATATCTCGGATTTAAGAAAGTTCGACGTTGCCAGAGGTATCAAGATACCTCCTGTGTTTTGTCTGCTCAGGAGGGATGTATGATATGTGTGAAGCCTGAGCTTTCGCTGAGTAACCGCTTTCAGTGACTCCCTATTGGCTGTTGGCTTTCGTTAATACTGCTCTGCGCAGGCCTCCTTTCCCCTCTTTTATTCCATCCCCTGTGATAGTATGTTCAGGTTACTTTACGTAAGTTTAAAATAGTTTAGATTTGTCTAAAACGTTATGCTGTAGTTAGAAACTTTGGTCAGGTTACAAAACTACACGTGCTGCTAAGTGACTCGCGCATGTGTAGAACGATGAGCGCGTATTTCAAACCAGCCAACAAGGATAGAGAATGCGCAGTCCACGCAGCCTCACGTGTATATAATCGTAGTGTTGCGCGGAGTGACTGTGTTCGAAGGTTGCTCTCGCAGTCACCAACGTTGCTATCAAACCCGGGGCCCATTATCAACGCCGGCTCTCTCTGCATCGTCCAGGCTGGTGACACCTCGCGTCAGATAAATAACCGGCTGCCATTAGCGGCGTCATTTATGAGAAGACCTCTCCTAGCGCATAATGTGTCATGTGTGTAATATTTTACACGGAAATACTAAATTTATCCCTTATATACGTAACAACTAAAATAACACACTCTTCAAACCTCGCTCCTCAGTTTTAAGAAATATAAATGCAGCACGCCGTTCAGAAACATAGCTGGAAATGACTTTCCCAGATTGCTCTCTCTCTCTCTCTATCGCTGTTTTATTATTTTATCTCTCTCGTCTCTCTCTTTTCTCTTTCCCTCTCTTCCATTCTCTATAAAAAGTCAACATTTTTCTTGAGAGTTGGTGGACCTGCTGTAGCATGGTACGGAAAGTATAACTAATAAAAATTATTTCAATATGTTCATAAACGAAAATAAGGCACACTTAAAACTGTGTCCTTATGCTTTTAAAAATGCCGTCCGCTAGTTAAAACATAATTTCCAATCTCCTCAAAAGTGCTAAAAAAAACTTTTTCACAATGCTGTAGCACAGAAAATAGGAAACCTAAATCATAGCAACCTGAACTGGACTTAACCTCATACTTTCCACAAATAATATAACAGAGTCATCGCTTGAAGTCCCGTTGAAAAAAAAAAAAAATTTCTGCGTAAACATTGCGTGCTAGTTTAATACTCAGCGCCTAGAGGCGATGAGGTGTTTGACGAACGTGTTATATTCGACTTATAGCCGTCACCGTTACCTTGCCTCAAAAATAAATGCGTCCACTAACTCTATAAGGACGTCAACTACCACATGCGTTACAGAGTGTTCATAGACACTATTTTTTATTAAACTATTCCACATGTGTCCATTCATTGTGATAATGTACGAAAAGAAGAGACACTTTAGACGGAATGTCATAGTTATACTGATTAAAAGCACGGTTTCTATGTTCTCAGCATTACTGATACCGGCTTTACCTCTATATAAAAATAACAACCTTTTTTCTTAAAACATAAACATTAGCCTACAACTACAATTTGTCACTCACTGGCGCAACAGCCAATGAACAAGCAGCTGATGGCAGAGTGTATACAGGACTAGTCCAGCCGGCTGGTCGTTGAACCCACCAAGTCTCCATGTGTGTATACATTGGGATTGTACAGGAAGAGGGAAAATGTAATTGTAAGAAAAATCGTACACAAGTTTTAATGCTATCTATTCAAATAATATTGTATAAATATTATGTATTTAAATGTTGCTGGTTTATCTTGTCGTGTTGACGAATCACCACCTCACTCTTCTACTGACGTAGCCATCTGGCTGCGGGTTGATGGTACCACCCAGAACGTAGCAAGCTATCACATTGGAGTCCTGGTCTAGCAGCTCGAATGTTGAGGTTATGTTCCCATCAACCTACGACACAAATATTAACAATCGCCAGTCATAAGGTTGATAGCAACCGGTTACTATTTTACGAGAAACAGCTTCACTTATTAACAATAGTTTTATCTTAGCATTAAAAGAATAATAATTTAGAAATATACTCCCATGATTTAAAAATACAGCACGCTCATTAAAGACGTGATTTTGGGGCTTAAAAAAAATCTTACTTTTCCAGACTCATGTATCTATGAAAACAATATTACAGTCTTACTTTCTGCCGAGAGATATACAAATTTCGCGTTAGGCTAGAATCCACTGCCCTATACTTACTCGCACTCACTCCGTGACGATATTGCCCTGAGCCTTCGGGTATCTTGATGTGCCGATATTTCAGGATAGTGGATATTTTACACATGGCCTTACATTATTGCTAGAGATGATGGTCTATCGCGGGAAAACTTGACTGCTGGATTTCAACGCGCATTCCCCTTACTAAAATATTACTGGTTTTTGCTTGTACGGGGAACTGTTCTCCTATTTGACTGAGCCAGTAAGAATCCTGAAAATATAATATTTGCTATGAGTCTGCGGACAGCTGCGTTGTGACGGCAGACGCACATTACCCAATATATATGTTGAAAAAACTATAGTGTTTTCAAGGGTATTAAATCGCTGTGGTTTACTGCAAACACATATCATTGGATGATGTACATCTGACACAACGTAGCTGACTGCCGACTAATAACTAGAGACATGCAAAATTCGCGTTATCATTTGGTAGCAGACTAAACTTCACTTTCCTATACATAACAGAGCATAATCTGCGATTCAATTGGCCACGAAATTTTATGTGTTGTCATTTACGTGTGTTACGTCTTTTCAGAGATTGGCCTCTCTACCGTGTAAGCATTCTCGCGACAAGTCACGACAATATCGGCCAGCGGGAGACGTCGAACTAGCCTATAGTCACTTGGAGTCTAGTCAGCTGTCAGAAAATAACGTGAATTTTGCATGTCTCTACTGATAACAGGCATCAAATATTACAATAGCGGTATTCTTATTAGCTCAGTCAAATAGGGCAACAGCTCCACGTACCAGCTAAAGCCAGTAATCTCCTGGTAAGATGAACGTGTGTTGAAACCCAGCAAACAGTCAAGTTTTCCCGCGATAAACCATCATCTCTAACTATTGGATGTCAAAGTCTTTCAGCCACTTCACACATATTACCAGACAGAAACAGAAGTCAGATGAGCATACAGTAAGTAACTGGGATTCCAGCCTGCTGTCACATAATATTAATAATAAGATATTTGCAGGTTCCTGTCAATGCCTTACTTCCGACAAATGAATTGTTAGGTCAACCTCTTAAGGGTATTCAAGTGCGATAAAATCATAATTTTATATTTTAATGAAATATATTGTTAGTTTTGTAGACGATACTTGTGAGTCCATTTTACTCTTACGAAACAATTTTAGCTCTCATAGCTTTCCCATAAGGGGGTGTCAAAGTCAAAATTTGCTTTTTACAGTTCCATGCAAAAAGTGAAAACCAACTAACCTACTTAAACAAAATAATCCACTGTGTCTTTACATCCCATAAGATATTCACTAAAACATTTGAAAACCTACAACTTAATATTTTGAATTTAAATAAATTGCAAATGTGCAGAAAAAAGTTGCAACTTCAGCAATATTTTTAAAATAAAATTACAGTTCGCGGGATTTTTTCAAATGTATTTACGTAAGCTATAGTGTGTTATTTCATAGTGAATTATTGCACGTACGTAAGTCAATTGGTTTTCTCTATTTGCATGGCAGCAGAACATGCAAATGTTGACTTTGACGCACCGTTATGGGAAATCTATGCTAGCTAAAATTATTTCGTAAGAGGAAAATATAGGCTACTCACAAGTATCGTCTACAAAACTAACACTATTTCATATAGATATATAATTATGACTTTATCGCACTTGAACACCATTAAGAGTTATTTGGACCTTATCATTTGTTTTTGTTTGAGGCATAAAAACAGGAAAAGTGACAAGTTGATTTCAATACGTGAGTTAAACACCGCTTCGCCTCTAGGTGCGGAGTACTAAACTAGCATGCAGTGTTTTCATAGCAAACGTTTTCCAGTGGGACTTTAAGTGGCAACTCTGTTATTTTATTTGTGTAAAGTATGTGTTAAAGTCCAACGTATGTCTCTATCATTTTGCTTTACGACTTCTGACAACCGTGTTTTAATGAGCGGCTGTATTTTCGAAACTACAAAGACATTGTATGAAGCGTGTCTTCATTTCGTAGATAAACGCATCGGAAATACGTTCAATTGTTACACACGAAAATCACTTTTCGTACCACGATACAGCATATCTCATGCACCAGGTACAACTAACTCTCATAAGGCAAGTAGAAAAAGTCTATAACAGTATAATAAGCACCAATTTAGTGCTGCGCTTATAAATCCGACGTTGTTCCTGATACCTGCCCCAGTCTCGCCCGTACGACTTGATTTTTATTACTTCCTAGATAATAAAGTGTCTCTCGAGGACTTCTCTAGCTGTCGCTTACCAGATGATTGAAAAGCGTTGCAGCGGTTCTGAATAACGATTTTTTTACTTGACATGTTACAAACAAGTTTACCTACAATAAAGGTAAGCATTATTGTCGAATATGTAGTTGTTGGACAGGAATAATTCGGGAATTAACTGAACTGTAGGCTAGGCTCAAAGAATGTCTATGTTCTCAAGAAAACAGCAGCTGTTTATTTGCTGCTCTCTGACATTATGATACCACATGAGATGTCCTACATTTAGTGTCCTCTTTATTATAGACTGAGCTCCATCAATTAGGTTTACATAAGTCAACTGCCTATTGGTAGAGATTATGGTATATCGTGAAAATGTTTTGTGCCAACATACCCTTGAAAACACTGTAATTTCTTGCAACATATATGATTGGGTGATATACGTCTGACACAACGTAGCTGTCTGCAGACCAATAATAAGTATCAAATATTACAATAGCAGGATTCTTATTGGCTCAGTTAAATAGCGTGACAACTCCACGTACAAGCGAAAGCCAGTAATATTTTGTGGGGGCAAAATTATTTTCGCGAAAAACAGGTGTCCCTACTTATACGGTACTATTTAGAAATACAATAATTATGAATCAGAAAAATTCTTTTTTTATTTTAGTCTTAAGGGTGTTCAAGTGCGATAAAGTCATATTTTGCATGTTCTGCTGCCATGCAAATAGTAAAAACCAATTGGCTTACGTACATGAAATAATTCACAGTGAAATAACGTACTATGGGCTACGTGATAAAACACTTGATATAATCTCGGGAACTGTTTTTGTATTAAAAAAAAAATCTTAATTTGCAACTTTTTTCTGTACATTTGCTTTTTTTAATACAAAATATTACTTCGTGGGTTTTTTAAATGTTTTTTTTTTGCGTAACTCATGGGATGTTAGTTCACAGTGAATTATTTTGTTTAAGTAGATCAGTTGGTTTTCACTATTTTCATGGCAGTGTAACAAGCAAAATTTGACTTTGACATCCCGTTATGAGAAAACTATGAGAGCTAAAATTATTTCGTAAGAGTAAAATGTACTCTCAAGTATCGTCTACAAAACTAACAATATTTCACAAAAATAAAAAATAATGATTTTATTGCACTTGAACACCCTCAGTGTGTTTATCTGCGAAAAGAAGACACACTTCAGACTGTGTTCCTATTATTTTAAAAATGCGGTCCACTAAATAAAGGCATGGTTTCCACGCTCCTCAAAAGTGATATAAATGACTTTTTTCACGTTGCTGCTGCTGATAAAATTTCGACCGTAATAGAAACCTGCATTGGACTTTACCACAAACTTTTCACAAATAAAATAACAGGGACATCGCTCGAAGTCCCATTGAAAAACGGTTTCTACAAAAACACTGCGCGCTCTCTTAAGCTAGGACTCATACAACTGTAAACTCGTGCCACTTTTGCAATTAGACGTAGTTATGGTGAAAGGAACAAACCCACGAAGTAACTTATTGTGAGATAATTAGAGACCCCGAAATTTCGCGAATTCACTCGAGAAGACGTTAGATTTAAAGCTACTGTACACGTTAATTACATCCGCAGTATGTCACTGTGAACAAATAGCAGAACTGCACGTAAACTAACTGCCGCGCTACCTTGTCACATGTACAACTGGCCAATCACTGTAGCAGCAGACAATATACAAGTATCTGAGGACATAGTGTATACAGTACTGTGCAGTACAGCCTGCTGGTCGTTGAACACTCGACATTTCCTAGTCTCTAGAGCGAGTGAGAGATTTTGGTCAGCGCTTAAGGGGGGATGATCCCTGTCAGATCGCTTTTACGGTTTTTCTTATAAATCAGGGAATAGACACATTGTTTTACTTTTTACACGCTGACAAGGCGTAGTTTATTGTTTCATTCACTTTTTGGAATCCATATGGCATTGTTTATGTTAATGTTGCGGACTTTGTAGTCACTCCCGTGATGAAAGCAATTTTTCCTTTTCAGCTGTTTCCCGTTGCAAAATAATGAATATATTATGGTTCCAACAATTACAGAAAATCGATTCAGTTTGTATCTATGCCTTGTCGTGACAAACAATTTTGATACCTCGACTGGAACAGAAGTTATCGAGAAGAAACAGATAAATCCAAGGTGGTAGGGATCGATACCCCTTAACATCGAGATCTTCAGCGCAGGTGAGGGGTGACATAAGGTGAGTATGGAGTGGCGCCGGAATGAAAGGACGGGGGAAACGGGAGGTCCCCGAGAAAACCCGCCGACCAGCGGCATCGTCCGGCACGATTCCCACATGCGTAAACTCGGGGACCGACCACGCCGGGAACCGAACCCAGATCGCCTTGGTGGGAGACGAGAGGTCTGACCCCTCGACCACAGCGACCCTGGTCTTTATAGATAATAATGCCACGTAGAAGGAGAAGGTCTGAAATATGTCGTAGACAAAATTACAAGTATTAAATCATAATGATCTTCGAAATAACTGTGCAATGGGAGTGCATGACTACATTTGCTTTGTTGGACATACTCGAGTGCGATATAGATAACTATTAAAGAAAACTACAGATCATAGAAAAAACATATTGATGTTTTTCTATTATCTTACCTTTCTTTGACAGTCATCTATATCGCAATGGAGTATGTCCAACAAACTAAATCCGCACTGAAAAAAAAAAAAATTAGTCACCACAAAACAATTTGTCATTAAGGAACTTAACAAATTTTTTGTGGTGTCCACTAAAATTTTTTGCTGCCCCCAATAAAGTTTTGCAGTGACTACCAAAAACTTTTGGTTCCACTGCGAAAATATTTCGTGAGGTTCATATTGACAAAATATTTTTCAGTCACCACAAAACAGTTTTCTTCTGTGCAGTCATTAAATAATAATATTTGATTAAAAACATGACGCTATAAAGAATGATTTATACAAAGTTCAGCTAATACAATAAACTTTTACCTTTGAATGTATCAGTTCCAGTGAATTGTGGGTTATTTCTTTTCTGCGTATATATGTTCAATATCTCATAGTATGTTAAACTCCTACGCGCTTATATTTCAGAAGTCGGCTTCTACTGATGTAACGTCGTTCACACGGGTTCTACCACCAAGCTATAGGTGGAGAAGTGGTTTAACGCTCACCTCACGTTTATGGACGCCCATGTTCTATTCCCGGCTGCAGTCGTTCTGATTTATGTTTTCCAGGATTTTACCAAATTACTCCAGGCTAATGCCGGGATCGCTATTTAAGGGCGTCCACGTGGCAAGAACGCATAATTTTGTATTTGTACGACGTAGTGTTAGTTTTGTAGACGCCACTTGAGACTAGATTTTCCACTTGTGAAACTTTTTTAGCTCTCATAGTCTTCCCATAGCGGCATGCTAAAGTCAAAATTTGCAAGTTACAAGAACACGCTAATAAAAAAAAAACTGACTTACTCGAACGACATAACTTACAATGAAATCAAGATAGTACGGGGCATGTACTAAAAAATTTAAAACCACACAAGAAAGTCCCTTCGTATTTTTTTAAAAATGGCCATAAATGTAGAAAATTACCGTTATTTAATTTTTTTAAAAAATACAAAATATTTGCATTGCGTGATTAAAAATATTTTAGCATATGACTCATACTATCTAAATTCAGTGTAAATTATTTCATTCGCGTAAGTCATTTGGGTTTTTGTTATTAGCATGTTCCTGTAACTAGTAAATTTTGACTTTGAAAATGCCGCTATGGGAAGCCTATGAGAGCTAAAAAAATTTTACACGTGGAAAATGTAGACACAAGTTAAGCCTATAAAACTAACACTGTGTCGTACAAATATAAAATTACGTGTTTTTGCCACGTTAAGACCCTTAATATAAGTCCTGGCCGATTCACTTTTCCTTTCCCCGTGTACCTCTATCAAGACTTCGAGATGTTCGAGCGTAAGTAAAGTAGCATATATTGAACTACATTCATAAATAACTGTTGTAAAATGCGTATACACAGAGAAAAATGTTTAATATAGTCAACCCTATACGTCGTTCGGGATAAACAGAACAGTTTTGAAGAATATCTCGTCTAGAATAGTAGTTAAAAATTACTTTTTGTTAAGACCTCGGACGTTAACTTTTAATGACGTTACAATCTATATGCTTTTATTGTTTCTTAGGATGCTTAGCTGGCAATGTTCAATTAATTCAGTTCCTTATTCGTTGATTTCCGTATTAAGCCTGCGTGGCAATTGGTAGTGTTCGTGATTAAAAGTAATCTATGGCGGGAGGTCAAATAAATACTCAATCCGTTGCATGTATTTCTGACGTAAGGTTTCAGACTCAATGCGCCAGAGGACCGGAATCGCTATTATTGACTATTAAACTTTTGTAATGCTATATATATATATATATATATATATATATATATATATATATATATATATATATATATATAGGCTATATACCTACACGTGTAAGGAAGATAAAACAGGCGCTTTTCCTGCTCGTTATTTTTATAGCTGAACCAATAAAAGCAATTCCACACTGACTTATTCAATTCACGTGACATCACATTGCGTAGGTGGGTCTACATTCAATAATAATTAGAAATAATGCCTCGCCAACGTCTTCCGCGTCCGGCACCCGCGACAAAGAGTACTTCTCACCCGCGCATAGCCTCAAAGCTTCCCCTTCCCCTACATGGAGACAACTACAAGCTAATCAGCAACCTTCTGACACACTGACTCAATCATATGCAAACCATTTATTCAATCTTTTTGAAATTTCGTACACTTGACATGTATATTTATTAGAATCACCTGTAAAATTTTCATATATATATTCAATGTTTAGCTATGTTTTAATTTTTGTCAAACATGACGTCCATCTAAGCCACGCTTCAAGCAACGGCTGTGGACGCCTTCAAGGAGGGAGGGGGTTGGTTTGTCCCTGTCGCTACCCCGCTGTTCTCTATGTAGCAATTACTGCGTGGAAACATAACTCTTTCCTACAACCTTATTTTTTCCAAATTTTTATATTAGTAGGTTGGCATTCAAATTAAATTAACATAAAAATTATTTACTTACGCTATTCCCGACACATAAAACAGTTTCTTTAAAATATAGAATAAAACGAAGCTTGAGTGAAGTCTCTAGGAAAATTTAGAAACTATTACATTAGAGTTACGAATGAATGCAGTTGTGCAAAACAAGTTGATATTAAAATGTGGCAGAAACTGTAAATTATTTGAAAGGAAAAAGTAACCACGGAAGTGTTCGCTTTGTCCCGAACTACCTGTTTAAGTTCCTACATGGCGAAACAAGTATTCGATCCAACAAAATATACGTTGCCTGATATAAATAAATAAATATATATATGTGTGTGTGTGTGTGATCTTTGAACGATTCTTGCAATGGGTTGGTATTATGTATAGAACCGATATCATGGACATTCGCAAGCAATGGCGTATGTCCATGATATCGGTTCTATACATATATAAGTCAAAATTTTGACTTGGTGTGTATTTAACTTGACTAAAATCCTTTTGTTAAGAGAAATGAATCTACCATGCAATCAAATATAGTTGATGAGTTTTACACGCTGGTTTGGCCGTAATCAAAATGGCTGACTGTAAAAACATTTCTCAAAGTATCTGGCAACACTGGTGTGAAGACACTTACCGGTATTGGAGAGTGACAACTGTAAGTAAAGGCGGCGATCTTTCCAGCAGTCAGAGGGCAGGAACCAATCAGCATGGATCCGCACACGTTCGTATCGTTCAAATATGCCAAGGTTCCAACCCTCTCAATGGCTGTCATGGATGTTATCTCGCGCTCTGGAACAAACACGAGTTGAAGAGTGCAAACACTAAAGGAACTATACAGAAACAACGGCTTTGCGGTGGCTATAAAATAGTTTGTCAATATGGACGCCACCAAATTTTTTGTTGTGGTTACGAAAAATGTTACAGTCACAACAAAACTTTATTGGGGCCAGCAAAAAAATTTGTGGTGACCACAAAAAATGTTGGTAAGGTCCGTGATGACGAAACATTTTGTGGTCACCAATAAACTTTTTTTTTTACAATGTAAGCGCCAAAAGAGACAGATCTGATCAGGGGTCGGTGCGAATATAAAACTTTAATATTTAAGTCTCAATAATTTTCGCTATAGATTTTTAGCATTTAAAGATCACCCGCAGGCCCTTTCAGCACTTTTTTTTTTTTCATTTTATACGGATATATCTTTTTGGCACTTAGCTAATTTTGTATTTTCAGTCTACAACTATGGAGATTTGTTTCTACTGCTCTCGGTTTATTTTATAAATAAAAGACCTTCCTGTCCATTGATACTACATTTTGAATGCACTGGTCTTAAGGCAAGGACATTTTTACGAATAAATGCCCTTCCAACATATACTTAAATCAAGTTTACTTAAATGCCACTTCCGCTGTTGGTTCATGGCTTGGACAGACATCCCTGAAGGAATCCGTACAAATAGGGCCCGTAATTTTCACGATAAATTTTTGCACCACTTTGTTATGATGTCTTACGTGCACATCTGCAGCTCTGCTTCGTGGTAAATGATTGGATGTTCTTTTTTTTTTTTTTTTTTTAATCTCGGTGGCTTGGGGTTCTACCCGCTAATCACAGGCATGTTGTGTCGTATCCATGTTCTGATTGGCACAGTCAAATAAGTGACGCTTCTATACGAGACGTGCAGCCAATAATACATAGCAATACTGCAGAGGTGCACGTAAGCACAGACTAAGTAGTAATACAGACGTGAAATGACGTGGCGGTTCGTTTGATACGGGCGAACTTTGCCGCTTATTGGTTGTCCGAGGTTGTTGATACCAGCCAAGTGTGTGTTTGGCTCCTGTATGTTACTACAGGTTTCCTATTGGCCTGGCTGCCGGCTAGCAGGGCAGCCGCCTTACGCTGATTGGCCGTAGGCTTATCGGCCATGTTGCTGGCCAGGAAAGCCATTTTTCTGGCGTGTGCGACTGAGTTCGCTTTCCTATCAGCTATTTCACTTCTGTATTCCTAAATATTCTGTGACGTAAGGCAGTGAAAAAAAATGGCGCAGAAATATTTTCTCGAAGATCACGGTTCACTAGTGATAGGAGAACGAGTATATTCGGGAAAATATGCGGAGTTAAACGTATGAATAGCCTTGTGTAACTGTCCTTTAGTTTATACTATTTTAGCGATATTAATTTTTTACCCTTGAAAGAGAGGCGATATCAAAAATTGGTCGAGCAGTTTTGTTTAAAATCGTCTTCTCCATGTTAGGTGATTTTTTAAGGTAGTGGAAACTATGGTTTTAGATAATTATGTAATAAACGAAATTCTCGTTAACTGAATTTTTAGTTGAAACCATAGATTTTATTTTTTTTTTTTAAATAGCTGTCACTGCAAAAACCATTTCAGACAAAACTGCCAGAATGTATATTTGATATCTGCTCTCGTTTAAGTTTAAAAAAATTATTATTGCAAGAAACAGCATAAACTAAAGAGCATGGTATTAAAGAGTTTCTCACCTGGTTGAAAGAAGAGATACAAAGTTGCAAGGTCCCCGTCTGTTAGGACGCAGTTATCCGCGCAGTCGTTGATCTGAACGAACACAGGCGGGCGTCCGGTGTCGCCTGTAAACAGGGTACAACCGGTTACATCCTGTATACACTGGAAATACATACATGATAACTGCACACACGCAACATTCACGCTATTCCTTGATGACAGGCTAGATGTCGTTTAAGTGTGTGCCCGTGGACCTGGCGCGTGAGAAGTGCCGTAGCGTGGTACGTATAGTCGTTTTTCGTGTATAGTTACTACAAATGTTTCTGATGTGTTTATCTACGGAAAGAAAACACACTTCAAATTAAGTCCTTATGATTTTAAATATGCAGTCCGATAGTTAAAAACATGATCATCATGATCCTCAAAAGGGCTAACAATGACTTTTTCACGTTGCTGTAGCCGAGAAAATACTAACCGTAATCGTAAAACAAAACCATAGAAACCTGCATTGGACTTTACCACATGCTTTCCACAAATAACATCATAGGGTCATCGCTTGAAGTCCCGTTGTAAAACAGTTACTACGTAAACACTGCAGCTAGTTTAGTTCTCCGCGCCTAGAGGCGATGAGGTGTTTGACGCACGGGTTATATTCGCCTTATCGACTTCCCCGTTTCCGTGCCTCAAACGTAAAAAAAGCTACGTTCCACTAACTCTTAAGGCGGCCGCCTGGTGAAGGGTGTGTTTGTGTGAGTGAGGCGAAAATCGATGAGGCGCTAGAAGCGATGTCGGCCGGCACATGTATTGTGATATCGCCTCTACGGCCAAAGTCGTAAACGCGCGCAGTGTTCCCGCCGTAACGTTTTTACTGTGGGGCATCAAGAGGGCGTGGTACATAATTCTACGCTAAAAGCATTAATGTATAACTGTAGGTTTATTGAAGCCAATTTACGAAAATGAAACAATAGCAATCCTAGACAATTTGTTTTAGCCAACGTTTTAAACAAAATTGTTTCCAGTGTTACGAACTTCTGAGGCACAATCTCTGACGCCGGAACCTCGTGCATTTAACTGCGGCGCAAGAAATCACGCGTAACGAATTAGTAATTCTGGATAAATATTTACTCATAAAGTTGGCAAATACCATTATCTAGAATTGTCATTGGGTATTTTATCCACATTGGCTTCGAAAATAGCGTAGAAATCAATTTATGTTTTCAATGTATATATATCTACCACGCACTCTTAGGTACTTTTCAAAAATTCGATGTGCCAAAAAGTCGTTTTGCATAATGTCGTTTCACCCAAGGTCAACTGGCCCCATTTAAGGCCCAACTACGTGTATCTCTGAATTTTTCTTGCAATGGGACAGAATAACATATTGTAACATTGTGGACATACGCCATTTCAGTATTACGTCGTTCCAAAAATCTTAGAATGACACTAAGAAAAAAAAAAAAAACGAAAAACGAAAAACGAAAAAAGGAAACAAGCCTAGTTTGGCTGTAGTCAACACATCCATAAATCAAAACAACAGAACATGAAAGATCCCATAAGGGATTAGTCAGTAATAAATAAAGGAAAGTAAAATAAACATCCAAAAGTAAAATACGAAAAACAACACAAATTATCTATGGGACGAAATAATATTGTAATGGTGTATGTCCACGATAGTAAAATATGTTACGACGTGTACGCCTCACAGTGCCTAGCTTCTTACTTACATTGCTGTACAACGGTGCATAATCCTGGAGTTGCCAGCAGGAGCAAGGACAGAATATGGTTCATGTCGACAGTCGACGAAGTAGCAGCTGTACTTCTGTATGCGACGAGAAACCCCGCGTCTAGTACAAAGTCGCCGGCTTATATCTCCACTTTTCACTGCAGAAATAAATGACGTTCAACTATAAGTGTAACTTACAACTGTTCACCGTGAATATAAATGTATCTTTCTTGATGTGTGTGGCCTCTGGAAATATATCAGCGGAACATATAGCCGACACAGTTTACTTATCTATAGACTGGCGTTAACAATAGTTAAAAATATTACTGTCTGAGGTACGAGGGGAAGTAATAACACAACATCTTACGAGGTCATAGACACTCCAATAAAGAAACTTTACCAATTTAATGTATTAATTCTATATCTAGAATGTAGTTAGTGTTAAAGCTAACAATTGGACAGAAAACAAAAGTTATGAGAGAAAAATTGGTTTCTGAAAGCTACTTTCTATCGCTGAATTCGTTAAGGCCACGTTTACTTATTAATACTGTTTAATTTTCAAACATTTTTTTTTAATTCTCAAAGGAAGCCGACTACGTAAAACCGTTACATAAATTTGTTGAGAAAATTGTTATTTTTCTGTTACGTAATATTTTCAAACCAAAAAATTGTAACGTTCTGGCTAGTTATCAACTTAAAAATTTTTCTTGAGTCGAAAACCAGCCAAAACTGCATAGTTTTTTCTTTGGAAAAATTTGACTACACAGTAAAAATAATCTTCAATATTACGGGTAAACGATGTCGCCTTTTGTAAAATAATATATAAAAAAACACTTTCACGGGAATCTGTTAAACATATCCTAAATACATTAACCCTCGAAAATAACACAAACTTCAAACCATTCTTCTTAATTCTTAACATACAGCCAGCTTAAGAACAAATTTATTTAAAACAGCTTTATTTTTGTCCGCTATAACTCCAGAAAGAAACCATTTGAATTTGTAAGACACAAAACTATAGCTTTGCGTTGATAAACGAAGGTATCAAATATAAATCGAGCTCTCGGACATGTCTAAAAGTTGTTCTCTGCATGTGTGTAGGCGTGTGTCATTGTTTGCGAAGCTGGCAGATGTCTTGCAACAAGTAGCTGCAAGGTCATATTATGTTCATACATACTCGAGGTGGAAAAGTACTGGATAGGAACACGTTAACTAATATTCGTTCGGCGTCCATACTCAACTCTAAGAATTTATAATTGAGGAGCCATCCTAATCTCTCTCTATACACACACATCCATATTTATGTATATGTGTGTAGGCCTATATATACACGGCATATAATATAGCCTATATATACACACATATAATATATATAGCGTATATATATATATATATATATATATATATATATATATATATATATATATATATATATACGTACACACAGGCTGTTCAGAAACTAACGCATATTAAGCACGCGAATCCTGGCTGAATTGGAGATGAACATGTAAGTAGCAAAATGTTGTACGATGAAATTTTACGTGTACAATGTGGCAACACTGCACTTGCGATTCATGTCATGTCAAGTAAACGTAGAATCATGTTTGGATTGCTCGGGATTTGAACCTGGACCGATAATACGCAGGTCAGTACAGTTAAAGTAAGATAAGTAAGATATGTGTGGAGCGCAAGAGGGGACTAACTACAGTGTTATGTTACCACATTATGTATTTAAAATGACGTCGTAGAACATTTAGCAACATACATTTTCGTCTATAAATTAGCCCAGGATACATGTGGTGTGCATATTATGAGTTAGTTTCTGGAGAACCTTAACATATGTATAAATTAATTAAATTAATAATTGAAACAACCCAAGCTCTTAAATCGATCACATGAAAGTAAATAATAATAGTTTAAAATTATTATTGACCGTTAAATGCGTCGGAGGATCGCTAAGTAATCCAAATACGTAGTTCAAATTACCAAACTTGAATCAGAAAAGAACTTAGGTACATTGTGTGTACAAATGTGACAGTTCCAAAAATAAAGCCCAAATCGTATATTAGACTGCATTTAAAATCAGTCTTTGTATTAATACGTCATTCTGTGGATTTCGTATTTACTTGTTCTATTATTAATTTACAATTCTGATTATTTTTAACTTGCCCGTACCTGACGCACGTAACGGTCAACAATAACTTGATAGGCCTACTGTTATTTTTTACTTTTTGAGGAAACCTATAAGTGGCAGATTTTTTCCTTAAATATTTAATTTAAGTGTTGCCTGTAGATTTTTAACTTAAATGCTTCTACAATTACTGTGGATATTAAATTAAATTGACTTTAAAAAGTACTGACGAAGGTTTTTTTTAATATCTTATAAAAACCGTTCATCCGTTTGAGAGTTACGATGCCACGGACACAAAGACACAAACTTACAACTTTATTTTTCGGAGGTTAAAAAATGAATTTTTTTTTGTGACGTGTAGCTTCCTGTGTCATTCATCCGACCACGCACGATAAAACTTGAGTAAGCTATGCGTGTGCCCGCGAAGATTTCTGACAGTTAATTATATATTAGGGGATTAGGGAACGGAGCAAAATGGGACAGGAGGGCAGCACTGGGTACACAACAATTTTAGTGAAAAGCTATTAACAAAAAAAATCAAACAGACAATTATCAAAAAAAGTTCTTGAAAATAGTTACAGTGTTGGCTAAACACAACCTAGGCAGCGCAATTGAATATAGCAACAGAAATGTTCGTAAACAAGACAACACAATGAATATAATACATATGATAAAGCTGCATTCACAACCAACACGTATCGTACGCGGGTACGTACGTGTAAAATTAGAAACATGGAGTGTGCATGATAGTAGTAACATCCTCGCGTATCGTGCGTACGTACGTAATAGAGTTGATCAACTTTCCACTTCGCTAGTACGCTGAGTGGTGGTGTGGTTTGCTTGTGCAAACGTAAATATAGATTTATATTGATAAATAAATTATCTTGTAGTCATAAATTATCTAATTCACTTCGAAAATAAATAAAAAATTGTGTACTATAATCTGTTACCGCGACATTTTGTTACGGCATAAAAAATTTCCGCGCATGTCTAGATTAAATGTTGTTGTGAATCCAATTTCTAATACTTAACATACGTTCATGTGTTCGTACATAAGTAAAATCCGTGTCCGAAACCAAGCTTTTACATATATAGGGTTTGGGAATTTAAGAGTGGATAGATTCGAACATTACGAAACAGCGCTGCGCGCGGCAAAGCTGGAAACTATATACTTGTTAGTATTTTGAAGTTATTTTGTTTATTTTTTTTAATTTTCACTTTTGAATAAATTGTCTATTCGTTATTATTTTACAGAATTAGTTACGAGTTTTTGGACTATTTATTTATTTTTTGGGTTAATTTATTTCAAAATTCATTTTTAAATTAAAAAAAAGTATTTGCTGCCAACAAAATAGCACTACGGAATTTTAATTTAAATTGTTACTGTTTTTAATGGACATGTGTATGTTTTTTTGTCAAAAAGTGGATTGTAAAAAGTAAATAAACAGCAGCCGAAGAATTTTCGGAGCTATTTGGCAATTTAGCGTGCTACTCCACCTCAGTAAATTTTACACACTAAATCCCCAAATATTTACTGCACTATCCTGGTCACGTGGTTTATTTAGTAACCTTAATTGTCGTTTCGGACACGGCTCAAGTGTGGTTGTGAATAAGCCATAACAGCAGGCTCCCTTCGTCTGTGTTAACTCATTTTCGTATTTTTGTGGACATTTCTAGTTTTGAAAGTTAGTTCTCCGTGAAATGGACGTTTGAAAATTCCTCTCGAATAACTGTTTGAACGCCTCAAACTGCAATGTTTCCCTACTTAAGCCACGCTAACGTCATGACCATATATATATATATATATATATATATATATATATATATATATATATATA
>PNEQ01061390.1:0-28728 GCA_003012365.1 Medauroidea extradentata | reverse complement strand
GGAAAATGCAATAGTCATATATATTTTTAAGAAAGGTAAACATATAGTAAGCAGTTATAGACAAATATCTTTGTGTAACTTTTCGAAGGTATTTCAAAAAAATATTCACAGGCATTTAAACTTTTATACCAAAAACACTATATCAAACTATCAGCACGGATTTCAAGTCGGTAAAACAACTTCTACTAATTTGTTTAATTTTGTAAATAGTTTATATGGAATTATTACATCTAAAAACCTAATTTTTGTAATATAATTTGACCTAAAAAAAGCCTTTGACACGTATCAGCACTCAATAATTAAAAAAAATATCTTATTAAGTATAAACACAACATATATCAAGTGGTTTGCTAACTATTTTTTCAAATAGATTGTTCACAGTAAGATTCGAAACAAAATTTTCCGCTTCCTATCATGTTTCATCAAGTTTTCCAAAAATGGGTAATTTGTTGTCTCTACTTTTTAATATATTTATTAATGATACTAGTTGTACGCCCGTGGCTTTGCTCGCGTGCATTACTCAGAGCAGATACCTTTTTGTACACCAGATAAGTAGTTCAGTCACCAAGCGTTAGAATGACACATCTGCTGAGTTAACTGTATAGCAGGATAAGTAGCTATAGCTGTCCCACGCGAAAGGCAATGTTAAGTTTGTCCCTGCCACTAACAGCGACTGCGCCTGGGGATATTTATAGTCACGGCAAAGTTGACGTTGTGGGGTAGTTACAGACTGTTTAATGTAAGAGCTTAATAGAATGAACTACGTAGTTTACATGGTTTTAAGACTGATTTCCCTCCAGCACAACCATTGGTGATGGTGCCCTCAAAAACATATTTGTTTTTCAAAACCTTCACTTGAAGTTAAGTGGCATTAAGGGCACGGTTCACCTCAGTTTTAAACGTCTTTTTTTATTTTCATATTTGTACCAGATATTTTTTCTTCTTTTATACATAAATTGCGATTAAATCTTCCTCTTGGGAAATATTTTTATCTCTCATAGTTTTTGCGTAATGAGTAGTAAACGTCAAAATTTGCACTTTGCTGTTTTAAGTACGCCACTAAAACTAACTGACATACCAAACTGAAAAAATGCACTCGATATAAAAAAGTTGTAGGCTATGATTTGACATATATAAAAGCAAAAAATTATATTTTTTGTATTTCTAAAAAATTGTTAATATTTTTATTAATTTTCATTTAAATATTCGGCATTTTTTTTACTAAATACAAAAGTATTTTATTTTTTGTTTTTATATATGTCAAATCATAGCCTACAACTTTTTTATATAGAGTGCATTTTTTCAGTTTGGTATGTCAGTTGGTTTTAGTGGCGTACATAAAGCCGTAAAGTGCAAATTTTGACGTTTACGACTCATTTCACAAAAACTATGAGAGATACAAAAGTTTCCTAAGAGGAAGATTTTATCACAATTTATGTTTACAATAAGTAAAATAAGTATCTGGTACAAATATAAAAATTAATAAATACGTTGAAAACTGAGGTGAACCACACCCGTAAGGTATTTTGGCGGGATAGTGTTTCGCTAACCTCTTGGTTAGTGAGATAGCATATGTGGGCTGACGCTGTCGAGGAACTCCAGTAGATAGTGGACTGTAGAATACATTCTCATAACTTTTGAACAACTTTATGAAAATTATACTAATTTCATCTGCCTTGCAGTTTTATTTGTGTCAGACTTGCACGTTTGCACAGCCTTTAAATGGTATTTATGCCCAGAACCTACCGAACAATTTATCAGAGCTACAAACAACTGCGCCACATAACGTCGAAATTATTCATGAATTCACCAACGAAGATAAACTTTGTGGAAAAATGAGATATTTTTATCGAGATAAAAGTTCAAACTTGAATTTTAATCGCGATAAAGTAGTGTGTGTTTCACCACGACTTATCCCATTCCGAGATAATCGAGATAATAAAATCCCGATTTCCATTACAAAATCCCGATTTTCATTATGAAATCTCGATTTTCGGATTGAAAGTAAACAAACATAGCGAGTAGGTTAGTTGTTATTCAAGTCTTGTAACAATAAAAAAAAATGGAAACCAAAGAAAATATGTGTTACGGCAAAAAAAAAAAAAAAAAAAAAAAAAAAAAAAAAAAAAAAAAAAAAAAAAAAAAAAAAAAAAAAAAAAAAAAAAAAAAAAAAAAAAAAAAAAAAAAAAAAAAAAAAAAAACACGAAATAAAAATTTATCGTCAGAAGAAAAAAAATATTTTGTCAGATTTGGTGACAGAACATTTTAACATAATTGAAAATAAGTGCACAGCTGCAGTTACACAACAGTACTAAATGAAACAGTGGCAAATTATTGCAAGTAGTTTTAACTGTGTCAGGAGTTCATCATAGGTCTGCAGATAACCTGAAATATGTTTGGGAAAATCTGAAAAAGACCACACGAAAACAGTATGCAGACGAAAAAGTTAAGATGGTAACTGGGACAGGTATGTTTTATAAAAATATTTAGGACTTGTATTACAAAGTGAAACATTTTATTTTGGGACTTACTGTACAGAAGTGAAAAGGAAGTAAAGTAATTAACTGTATTATTTGTTTGTTTTTTTTCAGGAGGAAGGACCCCCCCCCCCCAAAAAAAAAAGTTAAAAATGACTCTATTTTGGGCTGTGTATATAGTTTAATAAAACCTGGAGTTGTATGACACAATAATACCTCGGACTCAAATGCAGTAATAGTCAAGACATCACAATGCATAAGTAAGTACAGTAGGCCTACCAAATTAATGTTATTTCATAGCCCTCTCCTTCAAAACATACTTCTGTGTACTAAATTATGTATTGATTGATTAAAATATTTTTGATCGGCTCCATTCTTACATAAAGGAAGTTGCTTAGTTGGATGAACATTGAGCATGTTAGACATATATTTATTTTTTTGTGAAGCAGTTAACTTGTGCTTATTTTATCACATGAGAACTAACCAGAACATTATTGTTCCAGGTGAATCAAATAACGCATAAGAAAATTCTATTGTCGAGCTGGAAGTAGGTGCGATAGTGGAACGTTGCTACGTTGGAGACTGAACCTAGTGTAAGTAACAGACTTTACAAAGAATGTTCAATATTACAGAGCTAAACCCAATAAAGAAACTTAACAGTAAGATACATTTAAATGTTCAAAATTTCCTCACACGAGGTTTTTTGTTTCGTGCTTTCAGCAGACTCTTCTTAATGGAGACTGGTCCCACTACACTCCCTCAATACTCAGAGGTCCGATATGTCCTGATCTCATACCAGAAAATAAGTGATATTCCCTTGTGGCAAAGAAACGGTTCTGGTAAGTACTGAGCAAGGTAACTGTGAAAGTACATTGCCAATAGTTGTAACAATGTTGTGAAATCAGCCCCCGAGTGTCACTTGCCAAACATCGCATGGGAAGTCTTCCTGGACTCAGAGACGGCGGCCAATATTTCAGTCCAACAAGAAAAGTGAAATAAGTGCCCTCCATAAAGCTAAAATTGAACTAATTGAATGAAACATGAAATATGCGACGGAAGAAAATGAAGCCATGAAAGAACGGCATAAAGTGAGATTACAACAAGAACAAGAACAGCTGAAACATGAAAAGCTACAGACTGAACTTTTGACTCTACAGATTAAAAAATTAAAGAAAGAATTGGGTGGTTTATAAATTTCCGTTTTATATTATTGATAGATAATTTTTGTTTGCAACTTTATTTACAATGAGCATTAGTGTGTCCGATTTTGTATATTTGTAATAAAACCTAGTAATACCGAAATCCATTTTCTATATGTTTTTGACATTTGTAGCTTTACAATACATTTGAATAATAACAATTATTAATAAAACTATTTTGCAGTGATTGTGTCACTTGATCCTTACTGCAACATCTTCAAAAAAATTTTGATGATTTTCTGTCCAGGCCATCTACAACACACTATATATATATATATATATATATATATATATATATATATATATATATATATATATATATATATATATATATATATGAAACACGATAGGAACTTGTTCATAAAATCGGATAAAATTAATATATTTTGTTTTTACCTCCTGAAAACAGTTCTCAATTAATGACCGTTTCACTTCATAATATCCAGCCCTTCTCTCTTCATTTCCCTGTTGATTCCTAATGTAACCTTCCTCAAGCAGTTCAGCCCACGGTTTTTCAATAATGATGTTAGGATCATCTGATGGCCTTTCTTCGCCGACTCATTAAAACTATTATGCAGCACTGCAGTAGCCACAATGATTGGGAAATCATGCTGTAGGCTGATTTTCAATCCTAAAACTAAGGGGAAATGCCGTTTCCAACATCCAAACATTCGTTCTACTGGATACCTAGATCTTATTTGCGATTTGTTGTACAGATATTCCCGACGACTTATGGGACTGGCCAATGGAGGTATTAGATATTTGTTACAAGCATAGCCTGAATCCACAAGTAATACTGAATCTCCATATGCTCCTCTTTCAAAAATGCTCTTATATGACTGTTACTAAAGACCGTACTATCATGTGTGAATCCAGAACCTCTAGCAACAATATCTGTGAATTCCAAATTTGGGTCACAAATTGCTTGAATGTTGAGAGAAAAATACCCTTTTCTGTTTCTGCACAACTGTGCATTTTCTCCTCCTGAAAAAATTATTTTCTGTATTAACAATAGTCATAGATGTAACAGTCATTTTGATACTGTGCTCAATGATACTTTTCAAACCTGGTGACTGTATCATGACATGAGTTGCATTTGCAACATGATAAAATTTCATTTGGGCGAAATGAATTTCTTCTCTGGTCTCAGGAATTCTGAGGCCGAAAAGAAGCGATTGCGCAAGTAACCCTGTGGATTATTCTGTGTGCTGTGGGTTTACTGCAACCAACATAGGCCCAAACAGACAGCTGGTTACATCTCGTTGCATAAAGACGGAGTGTTGCCAGAAACTGGTTCATGGGTGAAACTGACATGTTCCTAAAAAGTAAAATCACATATATTAAAATCAATATTGTTAATCTACATTCATTACAGAATTTATTAATGGATGGTGGTACTTAAACAATCCTATCTGTCAGAAAGGAACTCTAGTTGATTTTCAGTGTGTTCAAGTACAAACACAGCAAATTGTTTCGAAAGACGAAAGTGAATCTTGAAATCCTCCTTGTCATACACTTCAAAATAATCGCGTCTTTCAGGAACGCACCATGGCCGACGTTCGCGAAAAGGTTCTTCATCGTCACTTTCCCCCTCGAAAATTCAATTATACATCGCCCGAGCCATTTTTTCTCAAAAAATATAATGTACACAGTGATATGTTTGTTTATGCTTTACATCTTTATCCAGATAATCTTACTTCATCCACCAAATTCGGAGGTATAAGTATTTAATCTCGATAACATCAGAAAATCGAGATAAAATGTGTGGTGAAACATAACAACTAGTTAATCGAGATAATTTTGTACTTTTACTCGTAAAATAGCATTGTCTCTGTTGGCGAAACCGGCCCTAAAAATAAAATATTAATTTCCTGGGCTCATAGAGGTTGTACAATGCAGCGTCTCGATAGAGCTGTAGAATGAAACTCCTGTATAATTTATTTCTCTCTGTTCGTACTTGCTTTTCGGATCGCCTGCCTTGAAAGTTCACAAAAAAGTTTTCCATTTAATTAAGTTATCTAAAAAAATAATAAAAAAAACTTTTATTATTTTTTTAGGTACTTACGTAAGCATCAAGCTGACGTGAATACCACCTCAATATTTCTACTGGTTAGATAAGTATCATCGGCTGATAGAAAACACATTTAATGCCTTTTTAACCCCTTTCGGTGTCGAATTTCGAAAAATCTTAATTTCACACCTTAAATATTTGTTCAAGTATCTAAGTAAAGTGAAAATCACGACGATAGCTCAATCAGTCAAAGCAAAATCTATCATTCATTAAAAATCACATATCACTCGTGTACGGTACTGAGAGTTAGAATTGTGAAAAATCTTAAAACATTTTTACGGCAGTTTACATAATAATCATCCTGAAGCAAAATAATATAGAATATCTCGATCGGTTCGATATATATCGATGATTTATTTAAAACACATTCTAGGTCTTTTAACCTCCTAAGAGACTGAATTTCGAAATACCCATGTATCACATTTTAGACTACTAAACTGGTGTCTTTTGGACGGGAATATCACAACACTCCGCTGGGTTCAAGATATATCGACTATTAACTAAAAACGCATTTCATCACTTTTCACTCCTTTTAAACTCCTTGGGTGAGGAATTCTGAAAATTCATGAAATTACTTTTCAGGTATTTGAGTAAGCATCAATCTGAAACAAAAATCACGTCACTATGAAAATATCAATGGGATCAATATATATCAACTGTGAATCCAAAATATATTTTAGCCTTTTTTTTAACCTCTTTGTGGACGAATTCGGAAAATATATTTTAATCGTATTTGGGATATTTACAAAAGCATCATTATAAAACAAAGAGCCCTTTGATATCTCGATTGGTTCGATGTGGAGGAATAATCGAAAACCCATTTCCCGTATTTTCACCCCCTTAATTAAAGAATTTTGAAACGTCTTAGAGTCCTGTCATAAACATTTGTATACATAACCAATGGATTTAAAAATCACGACGATAGTCCACTGTGTTTCAGTGATACAGACGATTCATAAAAAACATATTTTGCCCCTTTTTACTGCTTGGGGGCAGGATTAAAAAAACATTCGTGTAACAAATTTTTGAGTATTTACCGTAAACAACATTTTGAAGTGAATACCAACTCTCTACCATGAAGTATTCGATAGATATCGATAGTTAATCGAAAACATATTTTAGGTCTTTTCACTCCCTCAAATGTAGCTTTTAAAAAAAATCCTTAAATTGGCTAATATGCTTTTTTTTATGTGTGTCGTATTAATGTAAAAATGACGATGATATGCCGTCAGGTTCGAGCTCTATCGACGTTTATTCGGAAACACGTTTCACTCCTTTTCACCCCATTAGAGGTCAAATGCCGAGGGAAAAAAAACCGTCTTAGTGCTCGCTTGCGACTTGAGGGGAACCTACACAAAAAATTTCACGATTCTAGGTCCGCTAGTTTGGGCTGCAGTTTTATATGTCAGTCAGTGTTTTTTTTTTTTAAATAGTAATAATGTGTGGAGTGGCTTGGTGTTTAACACACTGGACTCGCATTAGTATAGACCCTTGGGATTGACCGACATCGATTCCTGACCCGACTATCCTGATTTCGGTTTTCCATGGTTTTCCAAAATTCAATTTAGTCGAATGCTGGGAATGTGCCTTGGGTGTCATAGAAAAAAAATCGTAGCTTTGTATTTATATTAATGCTCAGTTTTCAAACCTTACAAAAAATCGTTCCCTTCAAACTAATATCTCGTAGTTTGCATGTAATAACGTGTCAAAGTCACATTCTTAAGGGGTATTGATCCCTACCACCTTGGATTTATCTGTTTCTTCTCGATAACTTCTGTTTCAGTCGAGGTATCAAAATTTTTTGTCATGATAAGGCATAGATACAAACTTAATCGATTTTCTGTAATTGCTGGAACCATAATATATTCATTATTTTGCAACGGGAAACAGCTGAATAGGAAACATTGCTTTATTTACGTGATCGTCTACAGAGGCCGCAACATTAACAGAAACAATGCCATATGGATTCCAAAAAGTGAATGAAACAATAAACTATGCCTTGTCAGCGTGAAAAAAGTAAAACAATGTGTATATTCCCTGATTTATAAGAAAAACCGTAAAACCGATCTGACAGGGATCAATCCCCCTTAATATTCTAATTTAGTATAAATAACAATAACTATAATGATCATAGAAATGATATAACTTACAATGAAAGTAAAAAAGTAGGATTTCTGTGTGGTTATACACACATTGATTTTTTTACTATAAAATATTGCGTGTTTTGAAAAGTGTAAATATTTCCTTCGTTTAATGACGAACGTATTCTAAAGTAAAGTCGTGTTTTTACTTCTACTGTGAAATATTTAATTTCTCTGGCGATACTTGCTTTAACTATTAACTTTGGAATTTTATTACACGTAAATTATGTTTGAAAAATATTCATAACTTGGGTATAAATTTAATATATTTATTTTTAAATTTTAAACCGTGTAAAATTGGTAGAAAAAATTTACAGCTAAGCGTTTTTTCCTGCATCCTTAACAGAGGCCATCTCTGATTAGACTTGTATATCGCTGGAAAGCTACCAAAATGTCCTACAGCTTATATTTTAAAGTCTTTCGATACTGGTCTCGTGAAAAGAATTGATCTCTAGGCGTAGGGGTCAGTCGTCAGCTGTGAATATTTGTAGGATTGAAGAACGTTCGACGTTGCCAGAAGTTCCTAGAAACCTCCAGTGTTTTGTCTGCTCAGGGGGGTGGGGGTGGGGATATATAATACGTGTGTCGCCTGAGCTTTCGCGAAGTAACAGCTGGCTGTATTTCTCAGAGACTACATATACCACGGGCCTACTCGCAGACATCTTTAGTAGAAGGCTGCGGTCTTAGATCTGGCAACACCGCACTCAAGGATCATTTTAACACTTCTTTTAGCTCTCCAAAGGCTATGGTTGTATCTGATTCGTTATTTTGCCCTACATACCAACGAATCAGGGGAAGCCACCCCCGTCAGCGAGACTAAAGAAGTGTTAAAATGACCCTTCCTGCCAGGGTTGCCAGTTCTAAGGCCGGGGCCTTCTACTAAAGATGGCTATGGCCTTCTGAAACGACTGTAGACTCTGCTGTTAGTGTCTCCCTATTGGCTGTTCACTTTCGTTAATACTGCTCTTCGCATCCGTTCTGCGTAGGTTTCCTTTCCCCCTCTTTTATCTCATCCTCAGTGATGGTTAGTTCAGGTTACTTTAAGTTAGTTTAAATTAGTTTAGGGTAGTTTAAAACATTAGGGAAAGCAATACCGTAGTTAGGAACTTTTGTCAGGTTAGAAAACTACGGAGGAAAAAAAATAAAAACGGCACTGCTAAGTGACTCGAGCATGTGCAGAACGATGCGCGCGCATTTCAAACCAGCCAATAAGGATAGAGCAAGCGGAGTGCACGGAGCCTCACGTGCATATAAAGATAGTGTTTTGCGGAATGATTGTGTGTGGTTAAATATTCTATATCCTACGTTCCTTTCCAACAGGAAGGTTTTGTTTATTTATTTTTTATTGCCTAATCTTTTCAAACTGCTTACTTTCCTAGCAGTTAATTTGATTTGTCAAAAAATGTGTTAAAGAAAAAAATCAATAATATAAAATAAACAGAATATAATTTGGACATTATGTATATTAAGAGCTTGTTCCCAAGTTTTTTTTAGACTGGTGCCAATAACTCAAATATTTTTTAACCAAAAGTTTTGAAAAAATTTGAGTCAATGTGCAGTCACACGGTGTACAATATTGTGGACGCGTTTTTTTAAAATAATGTACTATTCGCCAGCAAAAAAATAATTTCCTTCGTTTTTGCTTATTTTCACGACGAAAAACATGGTACTTTGGGTAATGATATGATCTTTGAAAGAACTGTGCAATGGGAGTGCATGACTGGATTCAGTTTCTTGGACGTACTCCATTGCAAATTGAAAGACTGTCAGAGTAAACTAAATATAATATAATATTATATTATATTATAGTTTTCTTTTTATTTGTTTAGTTTTCTTTGACATTATTTCAATTTGCAATGGAGTACGTCCAAGAAACTGAATCCAGTCTTGGGTAATGAAATCTAAAAAACAGTTCAGTATAATTCTACAGAAAAATTCAGCTACAAATTATAACATATAAGTGTCAAAACTGTACAGCGAAATTTTGATATGAGTATTAGGTAGCAATAAAAAATATTTTCGAAATCACTGCAAAACTCCGCAACAAGGCCTTAAGGGAACATGTTAACGACACATCGACCTGATAGTTCTCTGTTTCAGGTCGAGACGACGTACACCTAACAGCCCAGCGCTCACAAATGAATATTAAGGGGTTTTTCTCTTCTTGTTACAAACGAATAAGCTATGAATTAACCACGGAAGTGTCAGGTCTAATCCTCAGTTAGCAGGATATACGGCCTTTAAACCGTGGCCTGCATGTAATCTACTGGGATTGATTGGTTCGGCTCTCATGGTCATAGGGACTCACGCACTACTACTCCACGAGTTTAGCTAGCCACTTGCTGACAACACTCACCTCACTATACAGACATCACGACACTACATCCAGCCTAGCTGCAGGGGAGCATACGGCCATGATCTTTCATTTATTTCAAACAATTGCAAATAACATAAATAAGTTTTAACCAAACGCTTTGAAAAAAATTGAGACTGTGTATAATCAAACGATACACAATTTTTCCAGAGCGTTTTTTTTTTTTAAATAATGTACAGTTTGCTAGCAAAAAATAATTTTGCTTATTTTTGGTTTATTTTGACAGCAAAATATGTGCTATTTCAGGGGCCAAAATCTAAAAATGAATTTTGTGTAGTGCAACAGAAAAATTTAGATACAAAAGAAGATATTTAAGTTTTAAAACTGCCAGAATGAATTTTTTATATATGTAGACCTATTAATTTGCGTTAAAAAATATTTTCTCAACCACTGCAAAACTAAAGAGCGAGACCTCAACTCCCCGCCGTTTACACAAACATGTAATTTTATTAATGACAACAACCTCCCTCCACAGCCTTAAATACGGGTCCGGAGCCCAGCTGAAACAGTTACACGCTCCCCGCCGCCGTTCCAATGATTTGAAACTTAAGACTGTCGGGGTGTATTTGATTTTACGAGCACCCAGCGAGTTACAGAAGCTTAGGCTTTCGGTCTCGCGAGTCGCAACAAAGTTCCTAACGCGTTTATCTACGACACACTTAAAACCGTGTCCCTGTGATTTAAATAATGTCGTTTGATAATTAAAAACTTGATTTATAAACTTCTTAAAAGTGCTAAAAAATGACTTTTTTTTACGTTGCTGTAGCTGAGAAAATGTCAACCGTTATCGCAAAACGAAATCACAGAAACCTGCATTGGGCTTTACTACATACCTTCCACAAATAAAATTACTTGGTCATCGCTTGAGTTCCAGTTGGAAAGCGCTATCTACTAAAACACTGCTCGCTAGTTTAGTGCTTCGTGCCTAGAGACGATGAGGTGTTTGACGGACGCGTTATGTTCTATACGTTGTCTAGCCCGTTTCCGTATCTTTAAAAAAATAAAAAAAAAACTAGTGTTCACTGACTCTTAAGGGCGTCGCTTACCCCATGCATTGCTGCGAGTTCATAAATACGAATTTTTAAAAAGAAACTATTCCACATGTGTCCACTTACTGTGTTAATGCACTAAAAGAAGACACACTTTAGACGGAATATAATAGTTATGCTCATAAAAAGCAATATTTCTAAGTCCTTTAGTATTACTGACGCAGGATTTATTTCTATGTAAAATAACAACCTTTTTCTTAAAACATAAACACAAGCCTACAACTACTACCTGTCACTCAATGGCGCAACAGCCAATGAATAAGCAGCTAATGACAGAGTTTACACAGAACTATGGGTGTCCAGCTGGCAGGTCTTCGAACTTGCAAAATCTCCATGCAGCTCCAATCATTGGTATAGGACTGTATAGGAAATGGGAAAATGTAAATGTAAGGAAAATAGTACACAAGTTTTAATGCTATTTATTCAAATAATGTTTCTTAAGTATTTATATGTTAAAATGTTGCTGGTTTATCTTGTCCTGCTGATGACTTAGTACTACATTCTTCTCCTGACGTAGCCATCTGGTTGCGGGTTGATGGTACCACCAAGAATGTAACATGCTATCACATTGGAGTCTTGGTCTAGCAGCTCAAATGTTGAGGTGACGTTCCCCACAAGCTGCGACACAAATATTAACAATCTCCAGTAATAAGGCTGATATCAACTTGTTACTATTTTACGAGAAACAGCTTCACTTATTTTTAGGAACCGCTGATTTTCGCGAAAAGAGTTTTGCCCCATTTTATTTCAGTGTCTTCCATGCAACACTGCAGTTCTACTTCGCGGTTACTGGGCAGCGTGCCTTTACGAGCAGACTACTCTCATTTGACTGATCCAAACAATACACCACACGTATATGATTAGCGGGTGTAATACCACGACTCATGAGTAGAGAAATGCAAAATTCGTGTTATTTTCTGACAGTTGACTAGACTACAAGTGACTATAGGCTCGTTCGACGTCTCCCGCTGGCCGATATTGTCGTGACTTGCCGCGGAGAATGCTTACACGGTAGAGAGGCCAATCTCTGTAAAGACGTAACACACGTAAATGACAATACAACCAGAGTCCGTTGCCAATTGAATCGCAGATTATGCTCTGTTATGTATAAGAAAGTGCAGTTTAGTCTGCTACCAAATGATAACGCGCATTTTGCATGTCTCTACACATGAGAGTTAAAACTGACCATGAAGCAAAACTGCAAATGTTCACGTAAGTCGCTGAAACAAAGTGGGGCAATACTCTTTCCACGAAAATCAGCGGTCCCTACTTGTTACTAGGACTAGGAATATATCGCGAGTTCAACGACCAACACGCTAGAATCCATTACCCTGTGTATACCGAAGTCCTACTATTTGTCCATTACCTGCTACTCATTCAGACGGCAGACAATGAACGAATGGACGGTGCTGGAGTATGCATAGGACATTAGATTCTACCATGCAGGTCATTGAACTCACGAATTTTTCCTAGCCCTACTTATTACCTACATCCAGAGACGATTGTTTATCGCGGGAAAACTGACTGTTTGCTGGGTTTCAACGCACGTTCAGCTGAAGAGAAGATTACTGGCTTTACCTTGTATGTGGAGCTGTCACCCTATTTGACTGAGCCAATAAAAGTCCCTCTATTGTCATCTTTGATGCCTGTTATTGGTCTGCAGACAGTTACGTTGTGTCAGACGTATATCACCAAATCATATATGTCACAAGAAACTACAGCGTTTTCAAGGTTATGTCAGTACAAAACATTTTTGGGATATACCATCATCTCTACCCATATCTTTATTTATTAAAAGAATAAACTTTTCGAAATATACATCTACGTTTTTAAAATACAGCACGCTCGTTAAAGACGTGTTTTTTGGGGATTTTCAAAATGGCTACAAACGAACTTTTTCAGACTTGTATCTAGAATAATAATATACTGGTCTTACCTGCTGCCTTAGATACAAACTAATTTCGCGTTAGGCTAGAATTCACTCCCCTATACTTACCTGTACACACTTCCGTGACGGATTTGGCCCCGAGACTTAAGGGTATCTTTATGTGCCTAAATTTCAGGATAGTGGATATGTTACTAGAATAATATACTTGTCTTACCTGCTGCCTAGAGACAAACTAATTTAGCGTTAGGCTAGAATCCACTCCCCTATACTTACCCGTATACACTCCGTGACGAATTTGGCCCCGAGACTTCAGGGTATCTTTATGTGCCTATATTTCAGGATAGTGGATATGTTACTAGAGTAATATACTGCTCTTACCTGCTGCCTAGAGACAAACTAATTTCGCGTTAGGCTAGAATTCACTCCCCTATACTTACCTGTACACACTTCCGTGACGGATTTGGCCCCGAGACTTAAGGGTATCTTTATGTGCCTAAATTTCAGGATAGTGGATATGTTACTAGAATAATATACTTGTCTTACCTGCTGCCTAGAGACAAACTAATTTCGCGTTAGGCTATAATCCACTCCCCTATACTTACCCGTATACACTCCGTGACGAATTTGGCCCCGAGACTTCAGGGTATCTTTGTGTGCCTATATTTCAGGATAGTGGATATGATACACTTGGCCTTACATCATTGGTAGAAAAGTCTTTCAGACGCTCCACACATAGTAGAAGTAGACGAGCATACAGTAATTTTGAGTCAAGTCTTCACTCTGATAACAATAATAAGAAATTTGCATATCCCTGTTAATGGCTTACTTCCGACAAATGCACTGAGAGAAAGAATTATTTAATTATACAAAATTTATTTGTTCGGGTGATGTTCCGTTCAGTTAAACAAATTTTGTTGCCAAAATTAAGCATCGAGTCCCCCAAACAAATTTAATTATTTCCCTCCACCAAATTATTTCTTTAAGCGCACTTTATTTGTGCCAAACATATATTTGGTTACTATAGGACGTCGAATAAATATTTTGTGTAAACAAACAACTCGTTACAATTTGTCAACAAAATAATATTGTTAGTTGAATTGTTAGATCAACCGGTTAAGAGTCATTTAAACCTCGTTTTTTTCTTTACGTTTGATGCACAGAAACGGGAAAGGCGATAAGTCAATTCACATATATGTGTTAAACACTACTTCGCCTCTAAGCGCAGAGCGTGCAGTGTTTTCATAGAAAATATTTTCCAGTGGCACTGTAAGCGGCGACTTGGTTACTTTGTTTGTGGAAAGTGTGTGAAGGGTGCGGTCTACCACAATTTTCATTACCACGCATTTATTATTATATTTGTTCCAATTTTTTTTTGTTTTTCACACAAAATGTGGCTAAATTTTTCTCTTATAAAAATTTTTTATCTCGTGTAGTTTTCGCGTAATGGCTCGTTAATGCCAAAATTTGCATGTTTCCGTTTTAAGGACGACATTAAAACCAACTCACTAACAAAAGTGAAATAATTCATAGTGAATAACGATGTTGTAGACTACAAATTCAGCTACGTTAAACAACAAATAAAATATTTTTTTTATTAAAAAAATTTAATTTTTTTTAAATTTTATTTTAAATTTCAGCATTTTTGTTTAAATACAGAAATTTTTATTCTTTGTTTTTATGTACGTGAAATTGTAGCAAGTAATGTCTTTATCCACTGTGAATTTTTTCAGTTTGGTATGTCAGTTGGTTTTAGTGCAGTCCTTAAAACGGGGACATGCAAATGTTGACTAACAAATAATTACGCGAAAACTATTATAGATAAAAAAATTTCATAAGAGCCAAATTTAATCGCATTTTGTGTCTAAAGTAAGAAAAAAATGTGGTAAAATAAAAAATAAAAACGTGGTGATTAAAATTTATGTAGACCACGCCCTTAAATTAGAGACCGGAAATATTTGCGAATTCACTGACATGTAGGCTAGCTTCCAAGAATATATGTGTATTTAGGTAGACATTATCTAGACACTGGCTGCTCGCATGAGACGGTGATGTCACATGATTGAGTCTATATTTAGTTGCTTCTTTATTATTGGTTTAGCATTCTCCAGAAAGTATCAGATACTTCTAAGTCCAAATTGGAAGAATACCATGAACTAACAGTGGTTTAAATTCCAGCTTGTAACCAAAAGAAAACGCGAATTATTCATGTCTTTAGTTAAAGTCCAACTCAGGCCTGTATTATTTTGTTTTACGACTACTGGCAATCATATTTTAAACGAGCGGCTGTATTTTCAAAACGATAGAGACATAGTATGAAGCGTGTCTTCTTTTCGTAGATAGACGCAGTGGATATACGTTCAATTGTTAGGCTACACACGAAAAAAACATTTCGTACCACGATACAGCATAGCTCATGCACCAGGTACAACTAACTCTTAAAAGTCAAGTAGAAAAAAGTCTATAACAGTAAAATAAGCATCAATTTAGTGTTGTGCTTATAAATCCGACGTTGATCTTGACACTTGCCTCAGTCTCGCCCGTATGGCTTGCATTTATATTACTTCCTACAGATAGTAAAGTATCACTCGAGGACTTCTCTTCAGCTGTCGCTTACCGGATGATTGAAATGCGTTGCAGCGGTTCTGAAATACTATTATTTTACTTAACGTGTCCCAAACAAGTTTATCTACGAAAAAGGTAAGCATTATTGTCGAATATGTGGTTGTTGGACAGGAATAATTCGGCAATTAACTGACCTGCAGGCTAGGCTGAAAGAACGTCTATGTTCTCAAGAAAACGGCAGCTGTTTATATTGCTGCTCTCTGACATTCTGATACCACATATGTGGTCCTACGTTTAGTTTTCTCTTTATTATTGCCTGAGCTCCATCAATGAGGATTAACATAAGTCAACGCCCATTGAACATAAGGAACTGATACCGTATCTGCGTGGAAGGAGGTTAGCGGTCTTACCACTAAACCGCCACTGTCCCGCAGCTCATCCCAGATGGAAGAAAGTTATATATGAAATTGGCCAGATCTGGGCCAGATATGAATTAGTGTATAATTCTCTACCTCTGATACCAGATCTGGTCAATTTCAGATCTAGCCATACTGGCCCAGAAATACTATTTCATACGGGATGTTCAATATTGGCGCCGTCTGGATGGAGATATTTTACGTATCATTCTCCGGATCTGTACGGACGATCCAGCAATGCGTGTACTGTACGTCATAGCCTCTACTAACCTGCAGACTTGTCTGTTGTCGGCGCGTCTCTGTCAGAATTTCCGCGGTGACATTGATATTACACGGCGTATTAATCAAGACAGTAAGTAGAACGCTACATGTCTGTGTTCTGTTAAAGAATTTCGCCGGTTAAAAATCACGCGAGAAGTGTCAATTTTGTTCCAATTCACTGAAGTTAAAATTAAAGTTAGAAATTCCCATTCCGTCAGCGAAAAATTTAAAATGCTGATACGTGCGGAGGTAAAATGCGGGAAGTTTTTATGTCGTTAAATGACAGCTAGGCTAATATTGCCTCTGTACGCCTGGGTGTACGGCATTCTTTACTTCTGAGCACTTTTGAAAATCAGTTAATAAATACTGAGATACATGAGTATAAAAAATGAACTGTGTTGACGTTTTTAGACAATTTATATATAGAGGCCGGAAAAATTTGCGGGTTCACTGAGCTGTAGGCTAGCCTCCAAGAATATATGTGTAATCGTGCAGACAGCAGCTGTTTATTAGCTGCTCGCTGACACTGTGAAATGGTCCTGTATTCAGTTACAGTTTTATTATTGGCTCATCTACTTCCAGGAAGTGCCGAGTAAGTATACAGACCTATAGTTGCTATAATTCTAGTTTGCTCCAAAAAGAAAACGCGAATTATTCAGGTCTCCACTTATATAGTACATTTTTTATTCGTCATGCGTGCTATTCAGAAGTACAATTACTAGGAATTTGAAAAAAAAAAAATTGTATTTTATTTTAGGCTTAAGCTAGAATTCAAACAGCCGTTAAGTTCATGTTTCTTCTGAATTTGATTATGTTATGCAGAAAGGAACTAGTTTCTAGATAATCATACCACATAGAAGAAGAAGAAGATCCGAAATATGTACTAGAAAAATTACATGTATTTAATCATAAATTTTGATGAAAAAAAGAGGCCTTAAAAAGTGGTTTGTACAAAATTTAGGTAAAGGCAGTAAACTCAGTCCATAGATTACATCAGTTCTAGTGTATTTAGGGCTGTTTCCTTTCTGTATAACTCAGAGCAATCTCTCAGAGAATGTCGGAATTACATTTCAGCAGTCTGCGTCTAGAAATGTGACGTCCACTTACCATGCTAGGTGAAGCAGTGGGGTATCCGGGTTCGATTCTCGGCTATAGACATCCTGACTTTTGTTATCCAGGATTTTACAAAATTAATCGTTAATGCTGGAATACTTTATTAACACACGTCCTGGCCGATTGCCTTTTCCTTCCCCCGTGTATATATATATATAAAACTTAGAGCTGTTTGAGAGCTAGTAAAATTGCAAATAATTAAATAAATAACTGTCGTGAAATGCATATACACAGAGGAATATGTTTACTATAGTCAACTATTTATGTGGTCCGGGATAAACTGAACTGTTTTGAAGAACATCTAGTCTAGAACAGTAATTAAATATTATTATTTGATGAGACTCAGATGCTAACTTTAAATTACATAACTATCTACACACATTAATTGTTACTTACGATGCTTAGATGATATTAAAATGTGACAGGGAATTGTGAATTATTTGAAAGGTTTGAAAAGAGTTCGCTTTATCCCGAACCACCTGTTTAAGTTCCTACACAACGAAACAAGTATGTATTTGATCCAACAAAATATACGTTGCCTGAAAAATATATAAAAATTAAAATATTGTCTTTATATGTATTTAACTAAACTGAAAATCCTAGAGAAATGAATCTAACAGGCAACCAAATATAGTTAACTCAAGTTTTACACGCCTGTTCGGACATATTCGAAATGGTTGACTGTAACAGACATATTTCTCTGATTATCTGTGGCAACGCTGGTGTGAAGGCACTTACCGGCTTTGAAGATTGATAACTGATTGCATAGGCTGCAATCTTTCCAGCAGTCAAAGGGCAGGAACCAATCAGCATAGACCCGCAGACGTTCGTATCTTTGAAATATTCCACGGTTCCAACCGTCTCAGTAGCTGTCATGGATGTTACCTCGTGTTCTGGAACAAACACGAGTTGAGTGGAAATGCTAAAGGAACTAAGTTCCTAAAGATACTGATCTGAGTTGATTGCATCAATACAATGTAGGGGTCGATGCGAATATAATACTTTAACAATTAAGTCTTAATTATTTTCGTTATAGGTTTTTTGAGCATTCAAAGATCGCCATTCCCTTGTACCTACAGACTCTTTCAGCGCGGTTTATTCTTCATTTTATGCGGATATATCTTTCTGGTACTTAGCTAATTTAGTATTTTCACTCTGCAATTATGGAGATTTGTTTCTTCTGCTCTCGGTTTGTTTTATAAATAAAAGACCTATCTGTGCATTGTTACTACATTTTGAATGCACTGTTCTTAGAGTCAGGAAATTTTTGCGGATAAATGTTCACCCAACGCATTTTTAAAACACGTTTACTTAAATTTCTCTTTCGCTGTTGGTTCATGATTTTGACAGACGTCCTGAAGGAATACGGACAAATAGGTACCGTTATTTTTGCAGAAAAATTTTTGCACCACTTTGTTTCGATGCCTTACGTGCAATCTTCAGTTCTGTTTCGCGGTCACTGATTAGATGTTTTAATGTCTCGGTGTCTTGGGGTTCTACCCGTTAATCACAGGCATGTTGTGTCGTTGTATACCAGCTCTGATTGGCACATTTAAATAAGTGACGCCTCCACTCAAAGACGCGCAGCCAATAGCAATAACACAAAACTGCAGAGGTGCACATAAGGCAGAGAAACAAAATGGCGCAGAAATATTTCTGCGAAAAACACTGTTTACTGGTGATAGGAGAACGTGTATATTCAGGAAAACATGTGGCGTTAAAGAAACGAATGGCCTTGTGTAATCAGTGCTGTAGTGCCAAAATTGGTACAGGGTATACTCATGAGCAAGGTACTGCCATTTCTTGGTACCAGGTTACCAACATTGGCTCAGACAACTGGAGCAGGAGTAAAAGGCAGTAAGGATGCTGGAAAGATTAGGTTCCGGTGACCCATAAGGTGCCGCCTGGGTAAAGGCCTAATTAAAACTGGGTCTGGGCGAACACTGACTGACGAGGAGGGCAAGTTTTAAATTGATTACCGGCAGAAAGCCGTGTTTAGTAATTATGCTAGCACAGGCACAAAATCATCAAGAGGAGTCGCAAGAAAAGAAGAGGACATGTGCCGTGCATCGATTCACTCGTCCGAGTACAGTTACAATGCGGGTGGAAGGAGGGTTTGCTGGGCTTCGGGCCTAAAACTTGCCAACAGAAGGAAAGCAGAAGGAATACTTGTACTGGGCAGGATCAACGAGATGGTATACGGCGTATACCCGCGTATATCCCCGACTACAGCACAGCATGTCTTGAGTTTCTCACCTGGTTGAAAGAAGAGATAGAGAGATGCCTCGTCCCCGTCTGTTAGAACGCAGTTATCCGCGCAGTCGTTGATCTGAACGAACACAGGTAGACGTCCGCTGTCACCTGTAAACAAAACCGGTTTCATCCGGTCAACGCTAGAAATAGATACACGATAACTACACACATGCAAAATTCGAGCAGTTATTTGATGACAGATGAGACTTCGCTGCAGGACCTATAATTACGTGGCTACGGTGCCTCTGTGTTTTCGTTTACGTGTGTGCCCGCTTTAAGGCGCGGTCTACCACAATTTTCATCGCCATTTTTTAATTTTTTATTTGTACCAGAAATTTTTTTTTCATATTTTAGACACAAAATGAAACTTAATTTGGTTGTTATGAAATTTTTTTTATCTCTCATAGTTTTCGCGTAATGCCTTGTTAAAATCATATTTTGCATGTTTCCGTTTTAACGACTACACTGAAACCAACTGATATACCAAACTAAAAAAAAATCACAGTGGATAAAGACATTGCAGTTACAATGTCATCGGGGTTATGTTTCTGCCGGCTACTTTGTGAGTAAATTTATTGCAATCCTATTTTCGTTCTTATTTTTAAAAACATTCTTACCGATATGGACAAAAAGGTTTCGCGTCTTGGTTTTCAGCAGAAAATCATACAGATTTTTGTATCTGAGAAGGCTTATTCTTAACGCAGAGTCAAAATAACGACATCCGTACACATCTCTAGTAAACACGAAGCAGAGCTACAGATACGAAAGAAAGACACTGAAACCAAGCTGTGCAGAAGTGTTTTCTGTGAAAAGTCCTATCTCTGCCTATTGAGTGAATAACTGCGGTTAGGAGCATTGACTATCGCGACAAATTTCGATTTTCTTCCTGGTTTTTAATGTAACGTGTCCATGTCCGACGTACTTATTTCGTTATTGATGTGTCGCTATATTGATAACGCTAGTGAGATAAAACTGAACGTTTGTAATTTGTCTGCTAACAACTAAACCTTTCAAAACAACCGTTGTCACGTGACGTAGGGTGGTACAGGTGCACTGTTTTGGAAAATACTCTAGCACGTAGGATAGCTGCGATTTTCCAGTAAATACAATTTAATCATCATTCACTGGTTTGATGTTATCGATACGTTTGGGCCGCGGATTAAAATTGACGTATAGGAGGAAACTTTTGCTACCTCGTTTTGAGATGGAGTTTACCAGTCATTTCGTAACTCTGAATTGCTTGAACAATTATTGGACAGCAACGTTAGGTAGGAATATGACTGGAGGAAACAAGGGCGCAGTCGCACATGGTAAAAAAAAAATGATTTTTACAAAAATACTTTTTGTAACACTACAACTTTTTTTGTAAAATTTACAAAAATCTTCTACTTTAAAATTTGTTGTATATTTACAATAATATTTGTAAATCTACAAACAAATATTTTATATTTACAATTGTTTGCAGTGTTAGGAATAAAATGTTTCGAAACTAATTTCCAATTTTTTTTGTAAAAGTACGGAGTGTTTTGTAAAACGTGACAGGTCTCGTAGGTTTATTTTATTTGAAATTGGAAAATTTGCTCAGTAACATTTATCTTACTAGTTCCCAAATGTGTTCACGATATTTCTTACCACTTAAGTAGGTTTCTGACATCTTACTTTTATTACCTGTATGATAATGTTGTGATTTTAGTTTACAAGATTTTCCTTGTAAAGGAACTTTTTTTGCTGTGTGCCACCTAGTCAGTTGTAAAGTAGCTTAGAAGCCAATGGAGAAATATCGATGCTGGCTGGAGCATATATAGGACAGTGTATTTCAACCGGCAGAGATTTTCTGTCCGTGTTTCTGTCTAGAGATCCTGATATTTTTACTTATAGGATAAACCTACCCTACTATGTGATAATAAGGTTTCAAAACTTCAGCAACAGAAAAATGTTACAACATTGTAATTGTGATCTTAAATGTGATACATTGGTCACATAATGCTGAAACTACACATGCCTGATCTGTGTTGGTAGCCTAGAGAACTCTATGTACAGATCCTTCCCAACATTGTGAAGCCTGTACAGTAGTTTACCACAATATTAAATGGGAGTGTTAGTAAAGGTAACTACACTCTAAATCTGAATTAGTGAATATTCACTGATTCACGCCGATGGATGGAGCAGTTTCAACAAATTGAGTCAGTGAGGAACCACTGTGAAATCTGTAACTATTCTCTGATTCCGATAGAGTGCCAACATTCCACAAGTTAATTAGTCAATGTCCACAGATTATCCAGATATTTCCACTGATTCACTTGTGAGATGTTGGTTCTCTTAAAGGAAATCAGTGAATATTCACTAATTAAACAGCGACTATTTTCACTGATTCAAATCGTTGAAACTGCTCCATCCATCAGCGTGAATAAGTGAATATTCACTAATTCAGATTTAGAGTGTATATTTTCAGTTTTCGAGCTGTAGCCTAACATTTATTCAAATTGTATTATCAAAATTTTTTCTTCGACAAATCATGGGTAGAGGTGATAGTTTATCGTGGGAAAAAATCACTGTTTGCTAGGTTTTAATACACGTTCAGTTCACCAGAAGATTACTGACTTTAGCTTGTCCGCAGAGCTGTGACCCTATTTGGCAGATCCAATAAAAATTCTGCTATTGTGATATTTGAAGCCAGTTATTGGTCTACAGACAGCTACGTTGTGTCGGACACATATCAACCAATCGTACATGTTGCAATAATCTACAGCGTATGTTGACACGAAAAAATTTCGCGATATACCATCATCTCTAATCATAGAACATATTCTTTGTAAACTGCTTGATCAAAAAATAATAAAATACTTCATTAATTTGTCACGCAGAATCATTTCAAGAGAGTTCATGAAAGTTAACCAATAATTCTCGTTCAATGATTCTGCATGACAAATTAATGAAACATTCTATTATTATTTAAGACAAGCACTTTACTAAGAATACATCCTATGCTTTGTCGAAGAGGAATTTTGATAATGCAATTTTAAGAAATGTGATAGCCCAAAAACTGAAAGTACAATAAACTTGTCTAACATTCACCCTTAAGGTATATCAGAATGTATGGTCAGTTTAGCCTACTTTACCTCCCATTGTGCTGTCGGAGGGAACTCAAAAGTGCAAAATTAGTATGTAAAGTAAAAATGTGAAGGTTTACGTATGCATACACTGTAAAGAAACTTCCTAAAATTTTTGGTAGTAATTAACCTAAACACAGTACAGGACAGTTACCATACTTCCGTCTTGTAAATATGCAAACTGTTACACTTGTTACAATACAAGTCTGGTAACTTCAGTACACATTTGACTGTTTTATAAAAAGTTTATGAGTGCTACCATGAATGTCTGGGAAACTATTCTACCTTACCTACTTTCTTAGCGCTCCTATACGCACGTGTGGCAAATATTCAAACTACTTTTTAGAGTGTACTGTTCATCCTCTTAAACCATAGCCTGAACACCGAGCGAGGTGGCTCAGTTTTAACAGTTGAAATCATATTCGGGAGGAGCTGGGGTCAATCCCCGGCTCCGGCAATCCTGATTTCAGTTTTGCATGGTTTCACGGAATCACTCCAGGAGAATGCTGTGGTGGTTACTTAACAAAGGCCATGGCCGACTCCTCTCCCAGCTCCTGTCATTGTAGCAAGTTGTGTCATCGTCTATAACTACCTCGCTGTCGACGAGACTTAAAGTCTAGTTACCTTACCTTGGCCCATACAAAGGAAATGCATCGTGTTGCCCAACGCAATATTTCCGGAAACGATTTTCCCCATTCTTTTTACCTGAAAGTCGTTTCGTCTTAAATTAATTTGTCTAAAGTTCCTTTTTTTTTTTTTTAATTCGGTGTTTCAAAAAGTCGTTACGCTCAAGGTCGTTTGCTGCCATTTTAGGGCACAACGACGTACACTCCTTACAAATGCCTAGCTTCTTACTTACATTGCTGTACAACGGTGCATAATCCTGGAGTTGCCAGCAGGAGCAAGGACAGAATATGGTTCATGTCGACAGTCGACGAAGTAGCAGCTGCACTTCTGTATGCGACGAGAAACCCCGCGTCTAGTACAAAGTCGCCGGCTTATATCTCCACTTCTCACTGCAGAAATAAATGACGTTCAACTATAAGTGTAACTTACAACTGTTCGCCGTGAATATAAATGTATCTTTCTTGATGTGTGTGGCCTCTGGAAATATATCAGCGGAACATATAGCCGACACAGTTTACTTATCTATAGACTGGCGTTAACTATGGTTTTAAATAATTCTGCCTGTGACATGAGGGAAAGTAATAAAACAGCATCTTACGAGGCCATAGACACACCGATATAGAAACATGGGCAATCCCATGTTTTAATTTAATTTTTAAAATGCAGTGTTAAAGTTAACGTTTCGACTGTAAAAAGAACTGGATTCTGAAAGTTAATTCAGACGCAGCATTCATTACGTTCCTATTTACACTGTTTAAATTTCGAAAGTTTTTTTTTTTTTTTTTTTTTTTTTTAATTCTCACTGGCAGCCGATTACGTACAACCGTTACATAGATTTGTTAGAAAATTTTTTATTTTTCTGTGTTACCTAATTTTTTCAAAGCAAAAAAATTGTAACATTTTGGCTAGTTATCAACTTAAAAAACAGTATTGAGTTGAAAACCTGTTTTCTTTGCTTTGGAAAAATTTGCCTACACAGCAAAAACAGTTTTCAACAAAACGGTTTTACAATATCACCTCCCTTCCAGGATTTGTAAAACAAAAATAAAAAAAAAAAAAAAAACGTTCTCACGGAAATCTGTTAAACGTATCCCAAATACGTTACCCCACGAAAATAACACACTTCAAACTCGTCTTCAAATTCTTAACATACAGTTCGCTTACAAAAAAATTTCTTTAAAACGGCTTTTTCTATTTGTCTGCTGAAACTCCGGAAAATAAAAATTTCGTATTCGTGAGACACTTTGTGTTGATAAGTAACGGTATCGGATCTGTATTATGCACTCCGCTATATCTAAAAACGTTCCCTCTGCATGTGTGTGGGCGTGTGTCATTGTTTGCGAAGCTGGCACACGTCTGGCAACAAGTATCGGCTAGACCATCTTGTGTACTTACATGAGGTGGAAAAATACTGGATAGAAATACGTTAGCTAATATTAGGTAGGCGCACGTGCTCACATCTTGAGTGTATAATTGGGGACCATCCTTATATATATATATATATATATATATATATATATATATATATATATATATACACACACACACACGCACATATACATATATGGGGACCTGAATTCCAAGTAAAGCTAACTCCATAATTTAAGAAGTAGCAAAAATATATATTTATTGTGTGCATTTATTTCTATCTGAAATATGTAAGTAACTACAGTAAAATTATTGTATTTCGACTAGTAAAACGTTTTAGATGTATGTCCCCATCATGTGTATGCATATATATATATACATGCATATACAGAATGTCCAGAAACAAACGCATAATAATAAGCATAAACCACGGTCGTAGAAGAACAGGTCTGGACACTCGCCTATCTAACAATGTATTTTGCTTGACCCCCTTGTTGTTTGGCAGTAGTTCACCAAGTTACCGAGAATGTCGTACTTTTTGGCGCTGTAGTCTGGGCGGTCGGACTCAAACTCCATCCCCTTTTTTCTATTGTTAAATTTATAAAATAAGTAAAGGTTGCTGGAGTCTTTTCTTAAATTTGTGAGCGAAGAAAGTATTTGATAAATTGATAAAAAATACGTTTTTATAAATTGTTTATCTTAGCGGAAAGGAAGTGGGCGGAGCTTAGTCCGACCACCCTAACTGCAGCGCCAATAAAACATAATATTCTCGGTAACTTGGTGAACTACAGCCAAACAACAAGGGGGTCAAATATCCAGGCGAGTGTCCAGACCTGTTCTTCTACGACCGTGGCACAAGTACACCACACGAATCCCGGGCTGAATTGGAGACGAAAATGTAAGTAGCAAAATGTTTCACGACGCCATTTTACGTGCACAATATGGCAACCAACGAGGCTCGATGATGGCAACACTGCACTTGCGCTCCATCTCCAGGTTATGTTACCTCAAGTAAACATAGAACCATGCTCGGGATTTGAACCTGCAGACATAATATGCATGTTAGAACAGTAGTAGTAAGATAAGTTAGATGTGTAGAACGCAAGAGGGGACTAACTACAGTGCTACGTTGCCACATTGTGCATGTAAGATGTAATCGTACAACATGTTGCCAAAAACGTATTTGTCTCCAAATTAATCCTAGGATTCGCGTGCTGCGCTTATTATGAGTTTGTTTATGGATAGTATGTATAAAAATTAAATTAACAACAAAAATAACCGAAACTCAAAAAACGATCCCATTAAAATAAATGCAACGGGGGACCACTAAGTAAACCAAATACGTAGTTAAAATTAGCAAGCTTGAATTTAAAAGAACTTAGGTATACTGTATACATGTGGCAATTCCAAGATATGAGCTCAAATCTTAAATTAGACTACCTTAAAATTAAGTTTTTGGATTGAAGCGTCATTCTGTGGATTTGGTATTGTTGTTTTGTTCTATTATTTTTCAATTCTGTTTATTTTAACTACGAATTTTCTTACTTAATTGTCACCTGACGCACGTAACGGTCAGCAGTAGCTTGATACTATTATTTATTACTTTTTGAGGAATCCTGTAAAATGTCAACTTTTTTTTTATATTTAATTTAAGTGTTGTCCGTAAATTTTAATGTTAAATTCAACAATATTTAATTTAGTTTAAAAATAATTGAAGTAGACATTTTTGTTAAAATAAAAAACACAAATACGAAATAGGCCCATCCGTTCGGGAGCTACTATGCCACAGTCAGACAGACGAACCTATCAAACTTATAACGATATTTTTGACGGGGTAAAGCGACGCAGGGATGTAGAACTGAGTACACAAACAATTTAGTGATTTTTTTTTTTTTAGTTTTAAAAATCGATCAGGCAACGACCAAACAAAGTGCATGAAAATTATTACATTTCTGGATTAAGGCAGCGAATACATCGCAATTGAAGACGGCAGCAAAAATGATTATATATATACACACATATATATATATAAACAAAGGATGTAGTAAGCGTCAAAAGAAGACATATCGGTCCTACACACATAGGTCGTAAATGTAATATCACCGAGTTATGGTGTTAGTTCGTACGAGGAGCAAATCTGACACACCGAGCTCTTTGGCACATAACGAATGTCAACAACTTGGCCTGCCCGTTCCCCTGTTCCTAACCCTTTAGACATTTGGCAGTGGGGACGTGTTAAGACCGTGTTGTATGCAGGCATCATACATATGTGGATACGCTAAGGGAACGCGTGTTCCACGCTTGCGACACATTCCGACAACAACCAGTGTTCCAAAGAATGTGTGAGTCCATGCGACGTAGGCTGGAGGACTGCATTGCAATGTATGCCGGTCACATGGAGCATCTGTTGTGACGAGTAGTTCAGTCACATTGACAATATGTGTATTCTACCATAATTAGGTAGATATTACGTACAAGACATACGGTACCTGTACCGAATATGGCGCAGTTCTCAATATGGCTCACTAGTCGTAATTGTGTGGTAATGCCGAGATACACACTAGTCTCCTGTACGAACATACACCATACATAAATATCTGTATTACATCATCCTAGTGTAATATCAGTAATATAATTAACGACGTAGGCACGCATGGTTCTTGAATCTTAAGCGGGCCATATTTGGTACAGGTAACTTGCCTTGCGTGTATAGGATCGAAATGTCTTCTATTGACGCATACTACACCCTCTGTAAATTTTACGGAACACCATGTATATATATATATATATATATATATATATATATACACACACATAAACCAGTCGCGTGTTGTTGCCAGGTAAGGCTGCAGTTACCAAGAGCTGTACAGGGTTGTGCGCTGGTTGACTCTACAGCCACTGACACGCTGATGTGCAGGTGCCCCTTACTACTGAGTGCTCACAACACATCTAGTAGGCGGCAAATATTTCATGTTCGTTGGTCTACGGCGCGTTCATCAAGAGTGTACAGTTCCGACTATATGCAGCTCCACCTGGCAACAACCCACGAGCCGCCATTGATATAAACACACAAATGTAGCATACATGTATGTATGAGATCCATAAACTCCGACAGCACCGTTTGACAGATAACCATGAAACTTGGCACATACAGTATATGTATTTTTTCATCGACAATGTTTTTATGTTATCCATTTTACTGTAACTGGCCAACTTCCGACTAGATGGCACAGCAGCGCATCAACTTCTAGGTATATCCTTCCACCTATCGCTACCTATAGCATTCGTCCGATTGGAAAGAAACTTTGGTGAGTTGTGCGTGCGCTTGCAAAGATTTCTGCCTATAAATGCGGTGTGGCGATGCAATACATACTGGGTAGAGGGACAGAACGGAATGTATAACAAAATGTAATGGGTAGAGACCCGAAGAATTGGTGTTTTCTTTTAGACACAAGTAACTATAATTTTGTCTTACTCTGGCAACTGGCCGTTAACTTATTTGATACCTCCAGGAGGTCGCTGAAAGAAACAGCTTCGTGCAAGTCCCCCAACGTGGTATCATACAATGTTCTCACACTTTCGTGTGGCTTAACGGTGCCTCTTAGCCTAGGCCATCCCGACGCCCGGCCCCCATGGGCGAGGGGAGAGATCACGCTCTGCCACGCAGTGTACTTTGGCTAACAGTCTGTTGGAACCGCGCGAACCCTATTCGCGGAACGCAGAACTGCGCCTCCATGTCACCTACCAAAGGAAGACAGAAGCTAGCGAGAGAGCCAAGGGCCACCCATCCCCGGATCTCGCCCACTTACCTGTCCCCCG
>PNEQ01061389.1:30330-57612 GCA_003012365.1 Medauroidea extradentata | reverse complement strand
CACTCGTAGGCTAGCCTCCAAGAATATATGTCCACTCGTAGGCTAGCCTCCAAGAATATATGTCCACTCGTAGGCTAGCCTCCAAGAATATATGTCCACTCGTAGGCTAGCCTCCAAGAATATATGTGCACTCGTAGGCTAGCCTCCAAGATTATATGTGCACTCGTAGGCTAGCCTCCAAGAATATATGTCCACTCGTAGGCTAGCCTCCAAGAATATATGTCCACTCGTAGGCTAGCCTCCAAGAATATATGTGCACTCGTAGGCTAGCCTCCAAGAATATATGTGCACTCGTAGGCTAGCCTCCAAGAATATATGTCCACTCGTAGGCTAGCCTCCAAGAATATATGTGCACTCATGCAAACCACAGCTCTTCAATAGCTGCTAGCTGACACCGTGATATGGGCCTGTATTGAGTTAGTTTTTTATTATTGGCTCAGCGATTTACGCGAGGTGTCAAATAAGTAGGGGCCGGAAGATTTCACTAATTCAGTGACCTGTAGGCTAGGATCCATTGTACTATGTGCATACTCAAGCCCCGTCTATTCGTTAATTGTCTGTTGTTACACAGAGTAGCAGCTAGTGGACAGATTGTCGGGGCTTGAGTATGTATAGGATAGTTGATTCTATCATACAGGTAATTGAATCCGTGTAAATTTCCTGTCCCTACAAATAAGTCAGGACCAATTATGGAGTTTACACGAACTTACACTTGATGGAATTCTTTATTGTACCTTAAAGAAAACGCAAATTTTTCAGTTCTCTCATGATAGTATATCGCGAAATTTTTTTGGACCAACATACTCTTGAAAACACTGTGGTTTCTTGCTACTTGAATGATATACGTCTGACACACAGTAACTATCTGTTGACCAACGATATGCATCAAATAGGCCTATTACAACAGTCGGATTCTTATTGGCTCAGTCAGATGGTATAACAGCTCCACGTACAAGGTAAAGCCAGTAGTATTTTGACAAGCTGAATTTACGTTGAAACCCAGCAAACAATCAAATTTTCCCGCGATAAGTCATCATCTCTAATCACTACTATCCACCTCCTCTGCATGGTTCATCTCCTCGCGTGCTGTTCGGTAAAGCAATTTTTTATGACTGGAACCTACATATTTGCGTCACACAGTTTGAATGTTTTCACGACTAGTGGATAGGGTTCTAAAATTTCTGGAATAATTGGTGAAAGGGGAAAAACAGGAAAAAATCATGTTTTGTTTTTTTTTTAATTTCTGGGAAAATTGGAAAAAAATTCTTTTAAATCATTGTGAAGTTATACTAAACCTGTGGTGGCTAAATAATGTATAGTAACTTACATAATGTCCATAAAATAAGGATAAAAGCGGAGAATTAGCCTTTCTGATTCATTCTGAACGTTTACTTACTAGCTAGGTGTAGGAATGTGGAAAGATATCATAGAATTGGAAGTTTCACAAGAAAACGGCAAATCATGAAGTTGATAAATGTAAAACAACAGCAAAGTTTACCATTTAGCCAGTTGATGTAAGCAGCAAGATAATTAATAATTATCTTAGTGTGTTACTTGTGAATTGGAACTACAAAGTTTTTTTTTAAATTTAAACTGCTTTCTTGACAGATATAGTAAGTTGGGTATGAATGAGTATAACTATTTCTGGTTAGTTAATGTGCATATTGTTTCTGTTATTCACCATAATGGTGAATGACATGGGACTCAGGATTACGGGAAAAATAAGATCGTTTGTGGATGACTGTGTGTTATACACAGAGGTAGACAGCGGAAACAACTTGCAAGCTGATATTGATAGGCTGTGGCCTTGGACAGAGGAGAACAGAATGAAGATTAATGTTCGCAAGACTAAGTTGGTGAGGTTTACTAGGAAGAGAATGGTGAGCAGATTGTATGCAGATGGAATGGGCAGGAAATAGCGAAAGCCACAGAATATAGGTACCGAGGGGTTGTGTTACAGGCTAATCTGAGGTGGACAAAACATGTGGAGAGAGTGGTTAAAATGGGACAGAAGGCTTTGGGCCTACTGGGAAGGGTGTTGAAGGGAGTTAGTGGTGAAGTGAAGGAGAATGCATATTGCACAATGGTTCGGCTAATGTTGGAATACACAGCCGCAGAGTGGGATCCATTTGTGGAGGTGGAGGTACAAGAACAAGAGAAGGTGCAGAGAAGGGCAGCTAGATGGGTAAGATGAATAAATGGAAGAGGCAGGGATACGATGGTGAGGAGGAAATGGGATGGACGATGTAGGAAATGGGATGGAAACCACGGAAGGACAGGAGGAGAACAGAACGATTGGTCAGGATGTAGCCTACATGGTGATGAATTGTGAAGGTGGGTGGGGAAGGTTGCTCTGCAGGCTAACTATGAGACCATTCAAGGGGAGAGGAACCAACAGTGAAAAGATTCAGAGAGTGTGGAGGAGAACTGAGACGGGTCGACAGTCTATGCTTGTAAGGACGGTAAGGGAGTGGAATGTCTTGCAAGATGAGTTGGTGTCTGTGAGAGGGGCTGAGTGGTTTAAGAAGGGACTGGAGGGATAGTATTGTGAGGATGGGGAGGAGCCCACTCGCCACCGGGCGATAGCCCGATTGCGAGGATAACTTATTATTATTATTTTCTGTGCCAAGTTTTATGTTACATTAACTGGTTATTTCATTTTCATACTAGGGTACTGTGTGTATTGACAGATAAGCACGAATGTAAATACATATACCCTCCAGATTTGTAATTCAGAAACTGTATGGATCATTTTATTGCAATTTTAATTTTTCAGTTTTCTGTAATTTTTCACCTTGATAAAAGAATTCAATTTTTCCCATTTTCACATCGAAGAAAAAACAACAATTTTTCCCGGTTCCCCCCCCCCCTCATTTTTCCGGTTTTTTTCCGAAGCTTCAGAATCCTATTCGTGGAGACACCTTATTCTATGTTTTTATTATTTTTTAACTCATTGCTAGTGACACGATTTTATGACGAAAAGTTTTTTGCGCTTTTGGATTTAATTCCCATGTGTTCATCTGCAGCCCTGCTTCATGTTCTTGGATGTTTTAAGGTCATGGTCTTTCATTTATTTCAAACAATTACAAATAACTCGAATATTTTTTAACCAAATGCTTTGAAAAAATTGAGACTGTACAGTCATACGATACACAATTTTGCCAGAGCGTTTTTTGAAATAATGTACCGTTTGCTAGCAAAGAAATAATTTTGCTTCTTTTTGGTTTATTTTTTACAACAAAATGTGTGTTATTTCAAAGGCAAAAATCTAAAAATGCGTTTGGTGTATTGCAACAGAAAAAGTCAGATACAAACAATGATATATAAGTGTTAAAACTGTAAGAATGAATTTTTGATATATGTATTAATTTGCGTTAATTTTTTTTTTTCGAAACCGCTGCAAAACTAAAGAGCGAGGCCTTAAGATTGTTCAAGTGGGGAAAAAACATAATTTTATATTTGTATGAAATAGTGTTAGTTTTGTACACATTACTTGAGAGTACACATACTTCTAACGGAAAAAAAAATTAGGTCATCTAGTTTTCCCGTAATGTCACTTCAAAGTCAAAATTTGCAAATATTTTTACTTCATACAAAACTTGAAAACCAGTTAACATAATGGAATGGAAAAAATCACGTCAAAACTACGTGTTACTGTCTATGGCTTGTAGCATATAGAACCCGTTACAAAAAATATTTATGTTAAATAAAAAATTTCAAAATTTGAAATTTTTTTTGGTACTTTTAGAAATTTATTTTAAACACAAAAATATTTTATAATGGGTTTGTATATGCTTCAAGCCGTAGACGGTGACGTGTAGTTTTGATGAGATTTTTTCCATTTCATTATATTTACAGGTTTTCAAGTTTTGTATGATGTAAAAATATGCAAATTTTGACTTTGAAGTGACATTACGGGAAAACTGGCTGAGCTATTTTTTTTTCGTTAGACGTTAATGTACTCTTAATTAATGTCTACAAAACTAACACTATTTCATACAAATATAAAATTATGAATTTTCCCCACTCGAACGCCCTTAACACGCTCTTGCCTTGGGGTTATGCTGGCAAATCATAGACGTTGGTGCCACGATAACCTTATTCTGATTGGTGAAGTTAAAGGAGAGATGTATCTGCACAAAGACAACGCTGCCAATAACAATGAAGCAGACCTGCCATTGTCACGTACGGCGTTGAAACCAAAATGGTGCAACAATATTTTCGCAATAAACTCTACTCGTTACAGTATGATATCAGTGGATAATGACGGAAAGTTTGTGATTTCATTTCACTCACCCGTTCTGGCATTTCCTGTGCACTTTATTGATCGTTCTGTTAGCAATATTATTTCTGTGGTCTGCTGTGGAATTTTTTCTTTCCAGGATATTTTATTCTTCTGACAATGTTACACCTTCACTCCGCGCGGTCAATAAATTTAAACATTGTTGTACTTAAAAAAATATTCTACTTAATATCTGATGTAACATTTACCAGTTATAAAAAAGTACACTTGTTCGTGGAATAGACTTGAAGGACGCTTAGTGTACTTGCCTAGTTTTGAATATATATTTCTTCGACTTCAAAAAGCTGCTGCTACCCCAATGAAAATACAATTCGACAAGTTTCTAAAGTTGTTTTTTTTTCATACAAAGTTCTCAATTTAAATTTAATAGGCACTGGAAAGATTTCAGGGTGAGTGTTAGATAATTCTCTTGTATTTTTGTTTTCGAACCATAACATTTATTCAAGTTGTATTATCAAAATGTTCTCTTTGGCAAGACATATGATATATTCTTGAAATACTACTTGACATAAATAATGAAGGAATATTTCATTAATCAATGCAAGAGTTGTCTTTCAAGAATGATTACAAGTCCAATTTAAGATGAACATATAACCGTATTATAATCTCCAAAATTCATTACAAATACCTTCTATTACTCAACATTGCCACATTAAGAAAGGGCATTGTACATAATTCAACGCTAAAAGCATTAATCTATAAATGTGGGTTTCTTAAAGCCAATTTGCGAAAATTAAACAATTGCAATCCTAGACAATAGTTTTAGCCAACGTTTTAAACAAAATAGTTTCCAGTGTTGCGAACTTCTGAGGTACAATATCTGACACCGTAACTTCGTACATTTAACTACGGCGCAAGAGATGACGCGTAACAAATTAGTAATTCTGGATAAATATTTACTCATATAGTCGGCAAATACCATTATCTAGAATTGTCATTGAGTATTTTATCCATATTGGCTTCGAAATAATGTAAGAATCAATTTATGTTTCAGTGTTTATTTATCTACCACGCACTATTGACCAAAATTATTTTAAAACAGAAGTTAATACAGAAAATCGATAAATAAAATTTTCCATCTACCTTTCCCCTTTAAACAGAATTCATAATACAGCCTATACGATTTAATGCTACACCGTAGTCATTTGAAAATCTAGAGACTAATTTCCATGTTTTGTGAAGTAGTAAATTATTGGGTAAGTTACATCTGAGTTATGTGAAAACATTTGTGTATCTGCTTGTTTCAATATCTTGCGTGCACATCTGCAGATATGCTTAATGGTTATTGGCAGAGTGTTTTTGTCGTGAGACGCCTGTCATTTTATTTTGCCGATTAGAATAAGGCTACTATAATACCACACGTATGCGGGTATAATCCCAAGGCGATGAGACTTAAAAACATCCAGTCACTTACCAAGTTAAGTTGGTCCCAATATATTTCCGAGAAAGTCAAGTGTCCCTGTAAATATTTTGCTGTAGTAAAATGGTTTTATGTTTGTAATTTAACGTGCACTAGAAAAATCACTCTAGCCTGAATTAGACTTGGTATTTTCAAACAGAAGTGAATTTTCTTGGTAGTAAATGGCGTGGCCTACATTTGTGACCTCGTTTAGAAAAACCACCCTCCTTATTGGAGAAAAAGACTAAGCTTCATGCTCATGTCGCGATTTTACTTGAATGGTAGAATTTCCTAAACCGGCAAAATGCATTAACTTATATGATAAACATAGGTTAGAAAATTATGTATATATGTTTAATTTGAATGCATAAAGACAACTGTATTATGTCCAGTTTTAGCAATTTCCAACAATTTTACACTGTCTTGGTTTCAATATGTATATACCTACGTATTTTTGAAGAACAATCTCTGACTCCGAAACCTCGTACATTTAATTGCAGCAGGATTTTGGTAAATTGTTAGCTCATAAAATTGGTTAATATATTTACTTAGGATTATTGTTTTGTAGTTTTTCCATGCTGACATTCAAAAACGTGTGAATTTCAGTTGGTGATTTTAGCTCTTATTTGCATACCATACACTCGTGAAGAAGTCTCCCTACACTTGAAATGCATTGCAACGAGTGATTATTCCTTTTTACGACAAAACTACCAACCCGCGTTACCTTTGTGACGAAATGAAAAGACACTTCAGACTATCACAATGTCGCTATCAGTAAAAAAAAAAAAACTTATTAGAAACTTTTTTTTTTCGGGCCACTCAAGATGTCAGTAAGCGGCTTTGTTCAGACTCCCATGTTTGGGGAAATACCACAACCATATTCGAAAGAGACACGGCTAGAAACACACGTAAGACTTTAACCATAGGCTTATTTCCCAGGAATAAAATGGCATGGACACAGCTAAGTCCTATAACATAGTAGGTATTAGCAGGCCTAAAGTATTGTACGCCAGTTGAGGGGTTTGCGCGTCGTGGTGATTACTGCACTACACACGCCGGCCAGTGACACCCTTAGCGCACTATTAATTGTGTGTGTGCGCGCACAAACACACACATACACAAACGCAGCATACTGAGCGCGAGGTACCGCCAATGGACCTTTGTGTGTCATAGGAAATGCACACTTAGGTTGATGTGTAGAGGTAACGAGTTAGGCTACTGCATACAGAGGCCAGTGTGTGCGTTGCCATGCATGTGAATAGCTGAATATGCCGTGACGACAGGCTACAGTTGAGGTCGGTAGTAATGAGTATAGAGTTTGTTCACTTGGGATCGAATATATATCCTGGTACGTATGCTACCGTCTCTCAGTAGTAAACGATACGATGGCAGATCGTCAAGGGCGCCCAAAAAAGGGGGGGGGGGGCAGGAGGCCTGAGCCCTCCCCCCCCCCCAAACAGATGTTCCACAATGTGATTAGTTTTGTTTTTAATAAAAACGTATAGCAAACTATTTGCAGTTTGATAAGTTTCGTAGTCGACGCGGTTTCATGTGTCGAAATATGCAAGTGGCTACAAATTTATACAAAGTCTGTATCCGTTCCTGTTGACATAAACATATATTATCATCTTGTCCTCACTCCCCTCTCCTTTTATAATCTATAAGATGGGCGCCCTTGCAGATCGTACAGGCTTATTTCGGTGCATACATAATCTTGCAGATGACCTGTAGGTTCCGGAATGATGACCTTGGATGAACACTCCATGGGCGTCCGGTAGCTTGCCTGTCTCTTGAGGTGTCTTGACCTTGGTCCTGTCGAACACATCTGGCGACCTATTATGTAATTTTTCAGTATATTATACGATCTTTATACGAATATAGTTAGTGGGTAACTATCTTTATGACGAAAATTCGTATGCTGTAACTAAAAAAAGGTGCCGTGACTGTCTTTCAAGTGTCTCCTGACTGTCTGGGTTCTTGGATGTTCTTACCAGACAAAATTCATCGAAACGGTCGTCATGTTTAGATTTTGTATAACAATCATTCTCGTTGGAAAACAAATCCGATTGAAATATTGCTTGGAAGGAGACAGAAATACATTATTTTATTTTTCTTACAATATTGTAATACGTTTCGTGAATTATAGCCCTGTATACAGGATGTTACTGAACAACGCCGACAAACTCCGGCAGGTTATTCCTTATGGAAAAAAAAAAACAAGTAGAAATAATCCTTAGGATTTTTCGCCTAATCTTAATATTAAGGGAGTAATGAATTTCTGAATATCAAAATTTATAATCTTATTTCCACAAAATATCGGAAACTAATTAACATAAAAATACGATATTTACAGCATTGATTATTGCTGTTGGGACCTCCAAACCACCAGCAAATATACATTGATACCTTCCACCCTTATGAAAATAATAGGAGTGGCTACCCTATAATTGCATACAACTATTTTTCCGTCAGGATTTTCAAACATTTGAAGATGGTTTATTGAGGATTGATATCTGTGTAACAAAAAAGGTCCTCTTGTTGCAACTGTCTAGAACATACCGTGTATGCTCAAAACACATCTGAATATTCGCGCAGACATACAGAGCCTAGAGCATAGACAATCCTGCGAACATCCATATGATGTGTGCAGCGTACAGATTATGGTGCACATTCATTGTAAACAAGTACAATACTGTTAGAGTCGCAGATCAGTTTGTAGCTAGCAGTTGTGGTAGAAAATGGTAGGCCCCAGGCAGCTGAAACATGTGCAAATTGTATCGTGTTCGTCATGCTGATAATAAACTAAACACGAATAACTTCGTGAGATAAATACTTGAAAAATAAAAATAATAGCACAGTGTCGGTATCAATGTTGTTTCTCCAAAGTATGTCAACTAAAACCGCCACGGTGGTTTAGTGGTCACTATGCTTGTCTCCCTACATGGCGATACGGTTTTGATTACCGCCGGGTGTCACGCCAATTTTCACATTTGGGAGTCGTGCCAGTACAATGACGTTGGCGGTGGCTTTTATCGTGGATCTCCCATTTTCCTTATCGTCCATTCCCAGTGCAACTCCATGTTCACACCATGTCACCCCTCTTTGGCTCTCAAAATCGTAAATGTTACGAGCCATCCTAATCTCTTCATTCATTCTGGCAGTATTCCTACAAGAAATCCTTCATGCATGTTGCTGATTCTAAAGTCATGAAAACGCTTTTACGTTTGTTGTATTTGTGTCTCTTAATGTCTTTATTTGCTTAATTTCAATACTTGTGAACAATACAGTGGTATGCATTGCTATCACGTAATACTTTGTTTATTAAATCAATTGTCTGACCCATGATCGCAACCAGCGTAACTATTTCTGCATGTGTATTGCAAGTAGCCTACATTGCACGACACTCTCTGTCACGCTTGCTTGCTACTTCTTTAAGGAGTTTGACGAAATCTGTTTATTTCGACAAGACTAAGCTCTCTGAACTGTTTTTGTGTTTGCAATCACACCCATGTTACAAATTAAGTGAATATAATGACCTACATTTTCAGAGGTGTAATATACCCGATTTATTGCTGCATCGTGTGGGGATCGTAACGTTTATGCAAATCGATTACTTTTTAAATCCTGATATTTGGGAGATAGCATGTTTTAGAGAAAACACATTGATACCGACACTGTACTATTATTTTTCTTTTCCAAGTATTACCTCATGAAGTTATTCGTGTTTGGTTTATTATCAGCATGACGAACACAATACAATTTGCATGTGTTTCAGCTGCCTGGGGCCTACCATTTTCGTCCACAGCTGCTAGCAACAAACTGATCTGCGACTTTAACAGTATCGTACTTGTTTACAGTGAATGTCCACCATCGTCTGTACGCTGCACTCATCATGTGGGTGTTCGCAGGATTGCCTATGCTCTAGGCTCTGTATGTCTGCGCGAATGTTCAGAAGTGTTTTGAGCATACACGTACGCAATTATAGGGTAGCCACCCCTGTTATTTACATTCGGGTGGAAGGTATCAAACTGTATTTTCTGTTGGTTTCGAGGTCCCAACAGCATTAATGAATGCTGAAAATATATTTTTATGTCATTTAGTTTCCGATATTTTGGATAAACACGATTATAAATTTTTATATACAGAGTCTCATTACTCACTTAATTTTAAATTTAGGCGAAAAATGCTAAATATAATTTCTGCTTGTTTTTTCATAAGGAATCAACTGCCGGAGTTTGTCGGTGTTGTTTAGTAACATCCTGTATACATATTAACTTGACTGTCATCGCAAACGACAAATTCAATACAACGCGCGTGCTGCTATCTCTTGGCCGGAGATACTAACATAGAACCAATGCTACTACCTCTTTGTAAATGCAGCACACTATCTTTCTACGAGAGACGCGTTGATGTTGTATAACTTTTAGAACTGGAATTCGAAAGAGGGACAAACTGGATTTATATAATTTAAAACTGAACCTAAGTAATTAGTTGTTCAAAACACTATATGGAATAGTTAGAAAATATAATTTAGTAAGATGTATGAATGTTTTCAGAACACAACCTACAGTGTTACCAAGTATATTTGAGCTTCTGGTAGAGAGAGGTGTTACACACTCACGAGGGACTATCTTAATCGCTGTCACTCTGGAAAGACAGTCAGAGGTGACGATCTCTACCAGAGGTTAGTCCACGTATAATGCTGTTCAGAGCTGTGTGTTCGCCACGTGTCCTGCTGCTAACTATCTTTGTGCGTTGTAGGAGGCTGGGAAGTGGTTGTGGATCAGTGAGTGTGGCTACCAAACGTTTCTTGTAGCTGAGTGCAACGTCGTATCAAAACTATCATTAGTAGGGTCTGGAAAATTTCGCTAATTTATTTCAGGAGAGACTGGAATTAAATCACGCCTACCTGCCTTCGTTAATATCAAGCCAATAATAGTAGCCAATGAACATCCGACCAGTAAGTAATTTGTTCGGTTTTAACTTCAGCGGAACTTCCGTAAAACTTAATGTTAGGATGTTTCTCAGTTCAACCCCTAAATGGGCCTATTTGAAAATATAGAGTTGCCTTTCGCTTCTTGAGGACGAATGATTATGTTAAAGTCCCGAAAATTAGTTTCCATAATTTTTTTCTGAGTTTGAACACTTAGAAGTGTAAAGGGATTAAATGTGTTTTTGGTAAGTATTCAATACAACTTGAAAGGAATGGACTGTCATTATGGTATTTTTACTTCAATGGGAATATTATCTAACCATCTGCGATACCGAGGTATTGCTTTTTCCATAATCTAGCTTACGTAAATACCTCTAAAGTTACGTAAGTTTTCTACTGGATACATAAAACGAATTAACACAGGGAACAGTTAGTTTGTAAACCCTTCAAGTCATTTGATTCGAAAAGCAAGTACGGCGTCAGAGTTATAATTTATACAGAGTTACATTTTTACTGTATGTCGATACGTAATGTAGTACAATATGTGTGTTCAGGGTTCTGTATAACATTATTGTCTCTGGCACATATTCACTGAAAATAAATATGACCGCTTTCAGTGGATTGAAGAAAAAATCCGTGTCTTGTGCGGGTATCGAGCATGCCATAACAGCGACAGTTTCCCAGGGAGTGAACTAACTACTATTCGCATAGTTGGCTAGCCTGGCCATGATTATCGCTTGCGAAACTCGATACTCTTTGAGCGGGTGCTGTTATCAGCACGAGTCGTGTTGCACATTCTCCGTGCGACCGTTACTCTGCTGTGTGGTTGGCTGATTCACACGTGCGTCGATACGATGTATAGGTGGTTCCGGATAAAGCGAACGCTTTTCAAACCCTGGTTACTTCGTTCTTTTCACATAATTTAAATTTTGCTGCCACTTTTTAAGGAGAAATCGTCGCCAGCTTCAATTATTATATTTTGTTGTATGAATTTTCTTTTCGGTAAATGTATGAAACTTTAACCTAACTGCTTAATATAATACATATCGATATAACTTTTAGACAACATATATCTTTGTTTGCCATTGCTTTTGTCACAGATCGAATTACAGTTAGAAAATTATTCTTACGTTCATAACTGCAATTAGATTTGTAATAACAGTAACGGCTAACAAAAAGATTAATTATGTCTAAAATTCTATCGATATATATATATATATATATATATATATATATATATATATATATATATATATATAATTATGCGGTTGGGTTAAAGTTTCATAAATTTACCCAAAGAAAAGTTATGACACAGAATAAAGAATTCAAGATGGCGACGACCCTTTGCTCTTAAAATAAACAACTCGTCCTCGAAGTGTATACAGAATGTTCGTGAACAACTTTTAAAGCTCTTCATAACGTAGGGGTTGCGAGAACCTCTTACATGGCACAGAATACTTAGGGTCGCAGAGCTGGGAAGTGTCAGTAAAAGTAAGCGAGAAATAGCTGTAGTCAACAAACATACAAATAATTCCGAAATAGGAATATATTATGTGCATATTGTAAACCAAAGAAACGAAAGAATGTCAAAATAGACAAGGGACAAACACGGCGCATTAAAATGTTCACAACATGATTGTGAGGATATTTTTATTTTCGCTGTTCAATAAGAGGCATGTGTGAACCAGGTTTGCGATGAAAAAATAAATATCATTGTTCTTTTCTGACATTGTGCCCTTGTACCAAGGTTATATAGTTTAAAAGAACGTGGTGTTGGTATTGGTATCATTTTTATTGTAGCTTAATTTTTGTTACGTAGGGTCAATATCCGCATCTCCCAGATGTTGGTAGCCCTAATTAGGGCGTATGTAGCAATTACCGGCTTTGCAATCGCAGTACCGGTACAGTAGGTGTTTCAGGGGCACAGTAGTAAAAACTAATGATTTCACTCGAGAACTGTTCAGTTTGAAAACGTGTAAATACTTAAATTGCCTTTGCGAATGCTGTATTTAGTATTCTAGTTTGATCCTGCGGTGAGGTACTCTCTCCCAGCAAGCCCTCGCGGGAAGTTTTTTGTTTTATACTAACCCACAAAACTAGCGCCTTTTTGAGCAATTTTTCAAAAAATAAATAGGTAAATAAAATACGGCTTTTACGAATATAAACAATCAGCTCTGCACTACATTATTTAAAAGAACACATTTCCCCCCTTTTTTTTAGTCTATTCAAAGAAAATAATTTTATTTCCTTCTTATTATTTTACTAAATGTGCCTGGTGGAGTCCCTAAGCCATAGTCTAGATAGCATGCACGTAAATCCGGCCCTGTGTTTTTATTTTTGCATTTTTTTAGGTTATTGTCTGTCAAGTTTTAGAAAACTCCCGGACCAATAAATAATTTTTTAAATAAATCGTGCAGACAAGCAAGGATGCCATTCAGTAGTCAACTCATTGTGGCAACAATCAAACCTGGTAGCTCGTGGCAATGTTGGCAAGATTGATACGAGACTGGGGTCGGCTGCGACTCGGGGGCAAATACTGTATACAGTATTTGTCGTGGGTTCACTGCACGAGCAGGTCTGCCAATGTTAAAGGTGCCGCCACAATGTTTTAGTTGGTTAAGTCTCAATTTATCAGTTTTAAATATAACTCTTTTTAACTAAACATGTTTTACGGAAAACTTCTTAAGGAATTGTGCGACAGACAGTGTTTAAAAATAACATCCACTTATATATTTCTGTGAAATATATATTTAAAAAGTAAGTGTTAACTATTGAGCATCAAAAATAAAAGGAATTAGAAAAGTTTCTCATATGTTCTTTGAACAGTTCCTGCAATGGGTTAGTATCAGTTACAAACTGAGGCGTTTTTGTGGACATGCGCCATTGTGAGCGAATGTTATTGTGTTCCAGAAAAACCGTACAATGAATAAATCAATAAATAAAAACCAGAATTAGCTGTAGTCAACAAACATATAACATGGAGAAATTCCAGAAAGGAATGTAAGACACTTATCCCGAAAGACAATCAAATATTGTACCAGGACAACATAGGAAAGTCAGAAGAAAAACAGGAGACGTGTTATTTTAATTACAGTTCACGCCGATATGAACACTGTTCCTCCTACAGTAGCACATTAATTACTCTATGGGTAGTTTAATTTTTGTATTTTGTTATTTATAAATTGTAATGTAATCATGATTTTAGAATGTAGTTATGCTCTTTAGGTATTATTTTGATGAGTGGAAAATTTTTAATATTTATAAACGTATTCTAATACTATTAGCCTAAGAGAAATTTAGTCCGTAAATGTATACACACAATAGAAAATAGAGATATGATAATGCAAATTTTGTTAGTGTTTCCAGTTCACACCGTTGATAAAATGTCTCCCGCTGTAACAATGCAAAAAGACTCTACTTTCCGATATTGTCATTTTACGATATTTGAGACAATGCCGAAAACAAATATAGAATAATATAACAACAAAACTAAACAATAAAATAAGGTGTATGAAAAATGGCGCCCAAAATGGAAGAGGACGGCGACATAAAAAATGCTAAGAGGCACGTATAGATGTGAAGATATACTTTTAATTTTAATTTGGGTTTGATTTAAGTGACTTTTTAAAAAAAATCTCGCATTTTAAATTATCGCTTCTGAGACGTCATGGTTCAGTATAGATAGGAAATAAATGTATCCTAATGGTTTTAAGCCTACGGCAATTAACTTATATTCTTATGATACCAAAAAGGAAGAGTGCTAGTTAACACCTTCCGTCTACCTAAGACTAGGTAAATTTTGTAATACTGATAATTTGACACTGTGTTTTATTTCTTTTGTTTTCAACTTACACTGATATTTAATATGTTGTTAATCATTCTCTCAAGCAATAACAGCACATTACTGATACACTAATAGAAACGTCTTTCAGAAGTAAAGCAGCATTAATGAGTGAACCATTCATTAAGTAACACGGCAGTACCAACTTATCAATATTGCCATTACCCATAATTCATTTATCATCATTGAAAGTGTCAACAAATATGGTGAATATGTTTTCAAATAACGCACCGAGATACAGTTGTTTGTGACATGCACTTAGTTTTTCTGCTAAAATCTAGAGATGAACACGAGTTCTGCCAAGCACATAATTTATTAACCATTAATATGCTCATGCTTATTTCCGCCATAGTCTTTGCAGTATAAGTTTGCCTGATTTTTACATTTCTCTCCTGAGATTATATATATATATATATATATATATATATATATATATATATATATATATATATATACACACACAAACACACACACACACACACACATACACATACTAATATGAAATAGTTTTGTAGACAGTACTTGTGAGTGCAATTTCCTCCTACAAAACAATTTTAGGCTGCACAAAGGTGCGTCAAAGTCATAATTTGTATGTTCTGCTGCCATGCTAATAGTGAAAACCAGTTGACTTATGTAAGTGAAATAATTCACAGTGGAATAACATGACATGGGCTACGTAATGAAACATTAAGAAACATCCCGCGAATTATTGTGATATGTTTTAAAAAATGTTTAATTTTTGCAATTTTTTCTGAACTTCTGTGATTTTTTTATAATTCCAAATATGGCATTGGGGGTTTTTAAAGGTTTTATTGCATAGTTCATGCAATGCAAGTTCACAGTTAATTATTCATTTAAGTAGGTTGATTTGTTTTCACTATTTGCATGGCGGGGTAACAAACAAATTTTGACTTTGACACACCGTTATGAGAAAACTATGAGAGCTAAAATTGTTTTGTAAGAGGAAACTACACTAACAAGTATCGTCTACAAAACTGACGTAATTTCATAAAAATATAAAATTATGATTTCATTGCACTTAAACACCCTTAACATACTCTCTTCTCAGAAGAGAATTGTCAAAATTAGGCAAACTTACACTGTATAGATTGAAGATGCTGCTCAAGTAAAAAATTATCATACAATTATGTTACCGCTATCATTGAGGATATAGGGGCCGCACTGGTCGAGTGGTCAGACCTCCCGCCTAGACGATCCAGGCTCGAACACCAGCGGGTCCGGTCTCGGATGTTTCACACGTGAGAAACGTGGCGTATGTTGTCGTTGGCAAGCGAATTTTCTCGGGAACTCCCTGCCCTTCTCATGCCGTCGCACAATTCTTTCTTGTCCTTGAATAATGTCTACAATCATCTTGGAGTTGGGTGTAATAATGAAGCTGTTTCATGATGGTTGTAATAGGCTAAAATCCTTTCTAGTGTAGTGGTTTGTAACACGTAGAAGATACATTTTAAATAAATTTGAGCTAATAGAAATCAAGTAAAATGTTATTGGTACTTTGAGCATCTATTAATAACACTTCTGTTGTAATTCTGTTGTTATTATTATTTTAAAGTGTGTTTTGAAACACACGAGTAAGTAGTTGCGGATTAATTATCTAGAAATATCAACTTCATGCATATTCGTAAATATTTTATTTTATGAATTCTTTGACTGTAGTTTACTAAGATTTCATAAGCTACCAACGTAAAATATAACATCACTTTTGTGAATCAAATACAATAGTATGCCACACGAGTTTATATTTTTATCAATGCTGACGGCGTGGGCCAATCGTTAGCAGTTTTCGTGGAATACTGTCGAGTTTTCGTTATATCGTATATGTTAATTGGTTTCCTTGCCTTTTTTTGTTACATATATTTCAAAATTTCGTGGGAAGGTCATCATTCTCGCCTGCGGTTATTTTCAAAACTTATAGAGTTTATGACGACCAGAATGAAATCAACTTTGGTTGTCGATATCTCAGATCCGTTTTGATATTGTCATTTATTTGGGATACCGAAATTAGGTAATCCGGAATCGATTCAATTTTTAATTATATAATGCTCCCGAAAAAAAAGTCGAGTCAATCTGCAGTTGCGTCAGATCTTGTTTTTCAGGCGCACTCAAGTTATGTGAGCCACTGGTATGGAATAATTTATTGGCAGACTTAGTCAAGGCAACGTACAAACCGTAGTATTTTGTTGATGGCCTTTTTAAAACACTGCAGCACAGAATTAAACGCGTGACCTGCATAGTACATGTTTACTGTTACAGAATTAATTGAGTGAAAGTTCTACTGCAACGAAGCTTTTGTTTGAACGTGCCTCTCATCACGGAGATCAGGATTCAATCTTTGGTTTTCTGCTTGTGGAGAATGCAACATGTATTGTGCAATACTTTAGTAACTCTCTTATTATGACACGCACTTCTGGCTAGTTATTACTTAATACATGTGTTTGTTAAGGGGAAGTTCACCGAAAATTAAAATTGTTTTAGTTATTTTTAACATTTGTACGAGATATGGTTTGTTTTGTCGGCATACACTGAGACTACTTTTATTGCAATGAAAATATTTTACCTTCCGTAGTTTTTGTATAAGGGCATATCAAAGATACGTGAATATAACCGAATTTATATTGTAATTATTTTTAAAGAAAATACTGCAATTGACATGAACATTTGTTAATTTTCCGAAATTATTTAAAATTACTAAAAATATTGAATGCTGTTTCTGTACGTATCTTGGCAGTGTTCTTCAATGTGAATTGGTTTTCCTTCTAGCATAAAACTGTTTTTTTTCCTGCAAATTTGGACTTCAACACTATAAAAACAAAAAAATAAATTGCAGTGTATGTCTATAAAACGATTCAAATATCGTAGAACATAACAATTATTAAAATAATTAAAAAATTTTCCGTTAACAATCCTCTAACGCCTGACTGTTCACTTACATCTACGAGCTGGATGTATGAGCATCCGTATAGAAACTTGCACATTGCAAAGTTCTTGTCATTTTTGTGTTTTTTATGAAGAGATAATCGATTTGTCCGTCATACCGGTCTGCATATAATCTGCAGGCAGCAATTTTAAAGGAAGTACATACTCTGATACGGTGGAATGTGTGTCAACTAAATATTTGTTACTTAGCAATCATTTCCGCGTCAAGCAACACATGTTTTAACGTGTTCGCCCACAGTTGACTATATCGACTTTATTTTGTGGCGAATCTGGTAGACGTAGTTCAGCCACTGCCCGCTAGATGGCACATATCGAATACCCGTCCTCTTTTCCTCCTTCCCCTTCTATTGTGTCATTCAGTCGACCTGCTTTATCTGGCCTGGGAGAGGGAAGAGGACGAAGGTCATACATAGCTTGTTACTGACGATGATTGTGTCGGAGGAGTGGAAAATAGACAGGGGAGAGAACTTGTTGATGCATATCGACAGGCAGAATCGGAGGCAAACCTCAACTTGTTTTTTTCTACCACGGGTTTATTAACTCGCTTTCTTATCTGTCAACCCGGTACACATTTTGCAGTCGATTTTGAACTAACAAGCTAAAGACTTGAAACTTTAAACAAATTCAGAACTGGATGACAATGTAAAGTTTGTCTGTTCGGTTCATATCGCACCCCAGGGGCGTCATTTCAGGTTTTTCCAGGGGGGGGGGGGCAAGATTTTGTTTTCTGACGACAGTGACCTTGTTGCATCTTTTTTTATTAATTAAGCATGTATAAATTAGATACTTTAATAATAAAACTTAAGTTTAATGTCCTTAAGTTAGCATTATTTACATTAAAAAATACAAAAAATATATTTATACACAAAAATTCCAAATCCAGGGGGGGGCATTTGCCCCCCCCCCCCCTTTGTAGCCCCAAATGACGCCCCTGTCGCATCCCCAATGCAATACCAACACAACTAAAAATCGAAATTTTTTAGTTATATTTGTAGTATAAGAGAAGATAATTTCCGTTCCCTAATGCAGTACTATCATAACCAAGAAAAGCATTCCAAAAATTAAATAAAAAGTTTCGTTTTTATCATTTTTGCCGAGTAAAAGTAATGATTAGTGCCAAGACTAACATTCCTACTATTAATGTAGCATGAGGATAAAGAGCAGAAGTTATTTTTCAGTGCAATAGCAACATATTTTGAATTTTGTTTATTATGCACTGCAAACATACAAAAATCAGAAAATATGTATGTGTGATAACTGTATTTATCTCAAAAATACATATTTTGAGTTATGTGGGTATTTCATTAGGTGTGCGATATGTTACCTGTTTAAAATCGATTGTAAAATTTTACACACACATGACTAAACCCGGAAAATAATATTTAAATAAAATATTAATATACCACATTTTTAAAACTGGCTAATAAATATAAAATGATTTCTCCTTTGAAAATACTTGTAAGATTTAAGGGGGAGTGTTAGACAATGTTATTGTATTTTCAGTTTTTGAGCCATAATATTTATTAAAATTGTATTTTCGAAATTTTTTCTTCGACAAAGCATTGGATGTATTCTTGGTAAACTGCTTGACATAAATAATAAGAGAATCTTTCATTAATTTGTTATCCAGGGGGCCGATTAAATATCGCTTTTGAGAGGTGCAGCGCAAAATTTGCACCTGCGTTGCGTTGCTTTGGTATTAAATATACAAATACGCAGGTCCATCTGCGCCGTTCACGCATGCGCATTGGACAATGTGTGAAAGTGAATTAACATAAAAGTTGGATATCTTTATCTGTATACAGTCTTCTATGGACGTTAATTATTTACGTTTTCGTGTACACATTTATGATTTTAATAATACCGAAATACAGTAAAAGTTAGAAATTGAAATATGTGTTACTATTAAAGCAATTAAAAATGGACAACGATTCATTATCCTTTTTGCAGAAATATTTGAGGGCATTATTCTGTGGCACACGACGAAAAAATAGTTTTGTTAGTTTACGAGGTTATTCTACCTTCAAAACATTTATGCAAATGATAACGTGTATATAAATAGCCAAAATGTTTTGCAAGTACCTGTTTCGCTAATTGCAGTGAACAGTGAAAATACATATCTATTTTCCTTGCTTGAATGGAATATTTAAACATCACATCTTTCTCGCCGACTTGTTTCCACATTACACGTGCTTTATATTTAAGAGTGATTCTGTTGGGATTCTCTTTATTTCATAGGTTGGGAGGACAAACATTCTAGTTTAAAGTCTTTCATGAGACTGATTGTTGCTGTATGCACATATCACACCTAAGCCTATCTCAGGGAACATTGAACTCGCAATCATCTAGGCTAGGCCTACTTAATTTTATTGCAGTTCAGTTGTACGAAAGCCACTCGTATTCACTATGCATTCGCACTGAGTTATTTAGAAATAATCAACATATCACGATTTAATTATTTATGACTCGCTGAAAGACGCAAGCCACACGGAAACTACATTATGCCATACAAGTTAAAATTACTTACGTGAAATTCAAAGCTAGGTCACTCAAATTAATACTACAAATATAAATTGTATACACAATTTTTGCTCTATTCGCGTCACACGTCTATCATTTTAGGCCCTCTATTTTCCGTTAGCAACATATACAATATTATGTAAAACCTGGTTACAGACGAAAACCACTCTGATGCATTTCAATTGTGTTACAAAAAAGCTGCTCTCCATAAATAAAGCACTTAATTATTCACGAACAATCTCATTCAACAAAAATGAACACACACATCCACTACCCTGAAAGAACCACGATATTATGAAAATTTATTTTCACACTTCAAAACACAACTACATATACACTTGTAATGAAAACTTTGTAACAATTTTCCTTCATAATTTGATATGAACCTATACTTCTTACATCCTTGTTTAATCACGAGATGGCTACACAATTTGAGGTTACGAAAAATTTAACCTAAATATTTTTAGCGCGAGAAATGTTCACTGCTACATGGAAGCTATATCTGCATGTAAGCACGCGGGTGTGCAGACAGCTTTTGCCGTTCAAGTGGCAGTGAGAATGATGTTACAAATTTTCTGATTGGCTTGTGTAAGTTTGAGAAGGGAGGCAGCAGCGCCGAGCCAAAATAGGCTCTGCCCCTTGCGTCTTGCGTTTTCTAATATATTTAATTCCAACTACGACTCGAGGTGCAGGTGCAGAGCAGATTTCCTTGCGTTGCGCTGCGTCGGTGCAAAACGCAAGTGGTGATATTTAATCGGTCCCCAGAATCATTGCAACAGTATTCTTGTAAGTTGACCTATAATTATCTTGCAGTGATTCTGCATGACACAGTAATGAAAGATTCCACTAGTGTTTATATCATGCAGTTTACCAAGAATATATGCTATGCTTTGTTAAAGAGAACATTTTGATAAAACAATTTGAATAAATGTAATGGTTCAAGAACTGAAAATACAATAAAATTGTCTAACACACCACCTTAAGACGAAAAATGTGGGTCGTCAGCAGTAGATAATAGTAAGAAGCTGTCTCTGAGAAAACTCGCACGAGTTCACATCACTTGCAATACAGTAACATTGTTAGTGACTTAAATGACGTATCCATGCATCAGCTATCTATTGCATGCGTGTCACAGTTTTCGTTTGAAACTTTATAAATATTTTCATGCGATCAATTATTTTATACTTTTTAAGTACGTTTTAAAAACGTAATTCTATTTTTTAAAATGTTCTGTTTAAATATTATTTATCTTTAGTTCGGTTTCGTATTCTCATTAGTACATACGAACTGTCATATTTTTTTATTTACAAAACTTAAGCTATGTGGCCTTTTGAAACAGTTACTGTACATATTATCAAAAAAAGTTACAATTATAATGTATTAAGTTTTATGTTTCTGTAAACAATACAGTTATTTGTGGTTGATTAAACATAAACTATAATATTGATATTTACGTGCTTTTTAATTGAACACATATATTAGTTATTTTACAAACACTTTATGATAAACAAAGGTACTCATTTAGTATCTTTGTTTATATTAAAAAAATTTCCTTATCTACCCTAACTACTGTGTTATGTTGGCGGCCCGGGGGAGGAGCGGGACTAAGTGCGTCTCAGGGCTGAGCCCCATACACCTACAAGGGAGAAGTTTCATGCAGAGGAGGCATGCATCGCGGCAGAGAGGGATTGGACAGACATGGCCGCAATTGGGGCCATGTCTACCTCCCTAAGTGTACCTATAGCTAAGCCATAATCTAAGAAGAGAGAGGGAAAAACCGGCATAGTACCGTAAAAACCCTGTCGACAGAATAGGAGTGTAACCACTCAGCAGTTACATGCATTAAAAATAAATATGGCACTGGAAAAGTAGGAAGGTTCAGGTTGTTAGTAGAGTTGTGAAGTAAGAGTATGGCAGGGGGAGTGATGGGGCAGGAACTGTATTTAATTTCTTTATTGCTTTTCCTTTAATTTGAGGGAGGACGCTGGTTTTAACCAGTGCACTGTGTGTTAGCACAATGCCCTGGTGGATGTTTACATTAAAAAATGGCAGGAAACTATAAACAATCTGAAAGGAAAAAGAGTAACTAGGATTTCAAAAGTGCTCATTTTATGCTACATCACCTATACACACTTTGAGCTCGCTGTTATGTATAGACAATACTTATCAGCGCATGTCTTGGAACACTTCCAGTCTCTTTCTTTGCCGGCCAACACTGTCGTCAAGGTAAGGCATCTGTCACAATATTGATTGTTGTTGGCGTCAGTTGAAAGACAATTGACCAAATGCGTGATTTCTAGGGCCCTGAAAAATTCGCGTTTTCTTTCTGACACAAGCTATAATTCCAGCAACTGCACGTTCGTGTCACTTTCGCAGTTGGCCCTTGGCTTATTTGATACCTTCTGGAAGTCGCAGAGCCAATAACACAAATGTAACTAATTACTTGCCCATTTTACCTGGAAGCGAGCAGCTAATGAGCAGCTGCTGTCTGCTTGAGAAAACATACATTCTTGGAGGCTAGCCTATTGGTCAGTGCACTGAAAAAAGAGTATAGTTGCAGGTACCATACTTCTGTTAAAATAGGGACAACAAAACAGTTTGGTTGTTGGTACTACTACAACAATCTGTTATGTAGAAGAAACAAAGAGCCTTGTTGCTTTTACAAACCAGATGATAACTTCTACACAATAGATTGTTGAAGGAACTGTCCAGAGTAGTACCAACAACCAAACTGTTTTGTTGTTCCTATTTTAACACATGTATGGTACCTGCAACTATACTCTTTTTTTCAGTATGAACCCGCGAATTTTTCCGGGCTCTAGCGGTTGCATAACTGCATGTTTGTGGTCGGAGTTGGTATTGGTCAGGAAAGCATTTCAACTCTCTTTTCCGGTTGATGGTGTTGATGTTGTAGTTAAGTTCAAAATATTGAACTTTTAAGTACAACCGATCAATCAAATTACTAGTATGCGGATAAGTTATGTTTATTGCTGACATAGCAACATTACTAACCCTTACTTTATTTCTGAGTTCCTCGAACACAAAGCATAACAATGGAGTTCGGTCCGAAATTTATAAAGTCAATTATTATTGGTAGGGCCGGAAATTTCGCGGAATAAATTACCTGCATGATAGAATCCATTGTCCTGTGCATATTCAAGCCACGTCTATTCGTTCAGTGTCTGTTGTTCCACTGAGTAGCAGCTAGTGAACAAATGGCCGGGACTTGAGTATGCATAGGACAATGCATTCTAACATGTAGGTCATTGAATCTGCGAAATCTTCCGGCCTCCAATTATTGGTGATAAGAATTTGACAGCTGTTTGAATGCCTTGTGCACATACGTAGCTCTGCGTCATGGTCAGTGGTTTAATGTTTCTATCTCTCAGCGTGTAGGGTTCTACCCGCAGATGACAGTGTCGCAGCAGCCTTGTTCTGATTGGAACAGTCAAATGAGCCACGCCTCTGAACTAACACATTCTGCCAATTACCATGAAGCACAGCTACATATGTGCACTTAAGGCATTGAACTATAACCTATATAACTTGAGATTACGGTTTGTCGCGAGAAAACTTGACTGTTTGCTGGGTTTCAACTTACCAGAAGATTACAGGCTTTCTCTTGTACGTGGAGCTGTTGCTCTATTTGATTGAGCCTATAAGAATCCCGCTATCATAATATTTGATTCATGTTATTGGTCGGCAGACAGATATGTTGTGTCAGACGTGCATCACCCAATCATACATGCTGCAAGAAGATATAGTGTTTTCAAGGGAATGTTTTGCGCCAACATGCCTTAAAAATACTGTAGTTCCTTGTGACATGTATGATTTGGTGATATGCGTCCGACACAACTTAGATGTCTGCAGACCAATAACGGGCATCAAATATTACAATAGAGGGATTCTTATTGGCTCAGCCAAATAGGGTAACAGCTCCGCGTACAAGCGAAGGCCAGTAATCTTTTCATAAGCTGAACATACGTTGAAACCCAGCAAACAGTCAAATTTTCCCGCGATAAACCATCATCTCTACCTATAACTACATGATATACAAGCGTGTGTTATGCCAACCCTCGCTTTGCACACCCGCCGTGAACAAGGACACCAAAAGTAACTACCAGTTGTGCCAGAGACCTAAGGTCTCATGTAGGAAGACCCAGTAGAGTACAGACCATATAACTGAGGCACGTGACTCATTCCAGGCCAGACCCCACGCTGCAGTCGGTAGTGTACAAGCTGGTACCGGACCTCTACCAGAGAGAACTGAGGAGGCTTGTGAGGTTCTACAACGAGCGAGGACTGCAGATAGAGAGGCAGCCCTTCCTGCACGAGAACTACTACTACTCCGCCAACGACAGCATCAGCGTCTGTCTCCAGTACGACGACAGGTAGGCTACCATCTAACATTAACTCCCGACTGTAAGCTGGTGAGTAGTTGGGTATCCTGCAGATTCCAGATGATGCTGCAGCATCAGGTCTAGGTGACTATGTTATTGTAATATCATCGGAGTCACAGGATACTACATTTCGAATCGATCAGACCAGTAGAAATTCTTCACATCCCTTCAACAACTTGAAAAGAGCTGATGATTTTCAAACGGCTGAACAGATTTTCTTGTATCATAGCTAAGAACACACTCGATCAAGTCACCGTTCAAACAAAAAAAAAATAATAAAAAACGCTTCATCCTTTTAGGAGCTACAATGCCACAGATAGACACACATGTTAAACTTATACACCCCTCTTTTTGCGTCGGCGGTTAAAAATACGCTTCCTATAATATCAAGATTTTCACTCATACACACCTATCAGACATTTATCATATTTAGCGATCCTTGATTTTCGCGATTACCTTTTTATACAAATTTCTTACTTTACGTGCACATCTCCAACTAGGTTTCATAGTCAGTGGTTGGTAGGGCATAGAATAAATCTCGTTTTGTTTTGGGCGTCAGCTAGAAATGAAATAGCCTAGTTGTAAATCATGTGACTCTGGCAGTTGGCTGTTGCTACTCCCTTAGCGGAAACAAGCCCTACCACTATGTTTCAGTGGATGGATCAACATTTTTTTTTTTTTCTCCACGAGAGAGCACAGATTCAAACTTTACAAATAATTGTTACATTGTTGCAACTTTAATTCCTTGATTATTTTGTAACGGAAAACAATATTTTGTGACAAAAATTTTATGGATGCACCGTGATTCGAACCTGCTTCCTTCCACTTAGATAATCCGCACCTTATGCCCCTAGACCACCTTGACGTACATGATAGTTGTACTATTTTAGTTGTATATATTCGGTATCTATATAGTTCAATGACATTACGTTCTTAATTTCGAAGCACGCAATTAATATAAATAATGACTATTTTCCAGAAAAAAACATCCCAGAGGATGTTATTTGTATGAAACTATTTCCAACATAAGTATGATTTTGTTAGGCTGCAAATTTGCTCCAAGTTTTTTAAGAAAGAAAATCCTTGTAACTTTATAACAGATGATTTGACAAGGAACTTTTTTACTTAAGAAAAGTTAGTCAACTTATCAAAAATAAATTTTACTGGCTACAGATTCCTTTGTGAGCACTCTGTATTGAGCGGCATCTGCAGACAAGCAGACCGTAGAGTAAAGTATAAGCGTTAACTGCATTCCTAATTGTTCCTTTCCTTAATGGTAAATTATGACAATTGTCGTGTATCTGCATAAAACTTTCTTTACCTCTACTTGTTTTCGAATTGTCCTTTCTATTTACCTTGCGCTGAGTTACAGACATTGCGAGCTAGCTGTTGACGTGTAACTTGGTCACAGTCAGTGTAGTAATTTTTGTAGTCATAGTTTTCCTGAATTATTGCGGTCTAAAATGGTCCCATAAAAATTCATAATTTTATATTTGTGCCAAACAGTGTTCAACTTTTCTACTTCAGATAACATGTAATTTCGTAAAATGAAAAATCAGGCCCCATAGTTGTTGCGTGTAACCACTCATCAAAGTTACAAAATGGCCGTTACGGTGTAACCAAAATTTAAACAGTAATTAACTAGCAGAAACAAGATAATTCATACGGTTAAGGTTTTTATTTTATTTTAGCTACGCAGCAACTGCTATTTTGTGATTTTGTTGTGTGATTATACAAATACTATGGGGTCTATTTTTTTTTATTTGGAAAAAGTGCATGTTAACTTATATGTAAATGTTGTACAGTGTTGAGCACCAATATTAAAAAAAAAATAATTTTAACGGGTTTAACATCGTCGATCGACATGCCTGTACTGTTGCCCAAGGAATAAACAATCTGCTATTTAATCGCAGTTTTAACATTTTTCTTTTCAGAGTTTCAAAAAAACGCGAAAAATAATAACATTCGTTGTGGCAACTGTTGCCTTCTAAGCTTACAGCCCCTGAGTTTAAATGGGAAATTACTGTCCTAAAGTGCACGTATTTAATTCATCTCTTGTCTTTAGTAATGAAAGTTTATGTGGATAGAAATATTATAAGAGCTTACTTGAGCTAAATACATTGCTTAGACTTACAAGAAGTATTTGTAATTGTTATTTATACCTTGTTTAAGAACATAAATATTTCGCGAGGTCATTAACCTGCTTGTTAGAATCCACTGTCCTTTGTATACTCAAGTACCATCAATTCTTCCGTTGTTTGTTGTTACAGTGAGTTGCAGTTGATATATAATTGGTCGGGACTTGAGTATATACTGGACAGTGGATTATAACATGCAGGAAATTGAATTCGCAAAATATTACTATCCCTCGTGTTTGTAAATGGTGGGTAGTGTCAGTATAGTTTACAGAAATACCCTGATTTAGGCAGATCTTCGTGTTAGTTTCTGCTCTACAGGGTTAATGTTACCTGGTGTCAACTTCATACTTCTCCCCTCCTTTGGCCTTTTTATTTGTTCATTTGGTATCTATGAATTAGTAAAAATTGTTTTCACTAGTTGCATTTATGCGCTGACAACAAGTTCCTTTATTATTTGATACAGTCGAGTGTAGTTATACTTAAGTAAAATTGCACAGCTTCTAGTGGGCTAATATTCTCTCATGTGCATCACGATGCAATACATTTTTAGCTGTAAACTGTAACATAGATGTCCGTTTCACCATTTGTAATGTACATTTTGGCTTGAATTGTGACACATGTAAGAAAATATTAGCAGTCATTGCCCATAAGTGGCTGTCAAATGTTCCGAAAGTTACACGAAACTATGACGAATCTGAGTACAGACAAACGCAAGCAGCGGATGTGTTATGTGAATTCTTTCTACACTTCCAGTACATTCTCCCGTCTGCTGGGGTCCCAGCTTATGGGT
>PNEQ01061389.1:0-30230 GCA_003012365.1 Medauroidea extradentata | reverse complement strand
AAAGTAGACAATGTAGTAGCTACATGTCCGATGTTCTTATTCCGTTATTCGTGTTTTTGCATTTGACCGGGCCAGTGAGAATTCTGATACTGCATGTACTGATCGTTCGTTATTCGTTCGTAATCATTAAACCGCCTCAGGTTACAGTCGTCCAATCGTATAGACCGCAACATGCTAGAGTGCTTTAGAGCTATTTTGGCACTAAATATTTTCACGATTTCTCTCTCTCTTTCTCTGTCTCTGTATTTCAAAACATTATTTTTAGGCTAAACGAGTGTGTCTACTTCGCATCTGGAGCGTCCCGAGTTCGTATCAGCCGACTGTTCTTGTAATGATTTTATTTACTCACCAGTTTAATTTGCATATGAATGTTCAACTCTTCAACGTATACCTTTTTTTATTCCACAGTGAAAATAACGTGTTGTTACCCTAACGCATGAAGTAATATAATGAACTAAATATTTATAAATATATGGTCCAGGTAATTAAGTTTATTTGCAATAACGTACTCAAAATTTTGTTCTCCGTTTTCCATTTTTCGCAAATATTGTATTCAGTGTTTTTTTTTTCTCTCAGAAACATGTTCGAGAATCAGCAACGACTTTACTCTGCAGTGGGTTTTTCCTTTAAACAAATTTTGCGATTGTTAAATGCCTTTGCTTTAACTATGATATTGCTCTAAAGTTTCCGAACTCGTACTGCAATTAAGTTAAGTAACAAATACGATTTTAAAAAATGGCGTGCTCGTATTTAGTACACAAAATGGCGCTACTTCAGTTTAAAAATAGCAGTTTACGTCAGCTGTCATACTATGGAAAATTCTTAAGAGGCGTTGTGAGTTCGCACTTTCCCGCACGTTGAATGTATTCGGCGTACCCATGGCGAAGCATGGTCACTTTAGCCTCTCAGAACTCGCCGTATTTTGTACTCCGTGGTTAGAGGCACGGTCGGTTCACGAATTGATTCTAGGGTCAGGTTGGACGTCAAGAACGTAGGCCTATACTTCACTGACTCTTCAATGATCGCCGATCGGACGATAGTAGTTTTGATACGCATTTGACGACTGCAAGCCAGTTAAAAATAAGGCTTATATAGGAACGGGAATTTTTGGTGAAAAGATTTTTGCCTCATTTTGTTTCAGTGTCTTACGTTCACACCTGCGTCTGAACTTCATGGCTATTGACAGAGTGTTTTTGTGCAGAGTCGTTATTCATTTGACTGAGCCAATCAGTACACGGATAACTGTGACACATCGCGTCTGTGATTTGCGGGTTTAACCTCCACACGCTGGGTGTTACGGTATCCAATCACTGACCATATAACAGAGATGCAGGTGCGCACGTAAGGCACTAAAATAAAGTGATGCAAAAAATTTTTCGCGAAATTTCCTGTCTCTGATAATATAACTGAGGGTGAACTCACGCACTACCCCGTTGTACGGTTAGGAGTCAGTGAATACCCGGCTGTGGCCAGTGCGTGTAGGCCTGTAGGACTAAGAAGTTTAGGCTGCTACCTGATGAATACCCGAATTACTCGTATCTCTATCGGTAGTTAGATATGTGCAAAAAAATTAGCGATATTTTGTGACAACAGACTAGATTCCAAAAATATATGGGCTTGTTTGAAGTCTCCCATTGAACGACAGTGTTGTGGCCTGCCGCGGTGAAAGATTCCACGATACTTCTTCTATTAAGATATCACAATTGTAAATGACAACACATATATTTTCTTGTTTGTGGGATCATAGATTGTGCTCTGGTATGTATACAGTAGTGAAGTTTTGTCTGTCGCCAAATAATTAGAGACACTGGAAAATCGCGAAAATATTTAACATAGTCTCCAATAAGCTGTAGTGTTTCAATCGTGACACGTGCGAACAGTTTTCTGGCAAATCACATACGTTCTGTGTTACAACCGTTCAGTTATAATTGGGTCTGTTGAAGAGGGACACGGTGCTTCATATGAACGATAGCCAATATAAGTGCAAAACCTTCAGTGTTATACATAGTATGTTGGAGCCTAGCAAACAATCAACTTTTCCCGCGATTTATCAGTGTCCCTACAAATGTTATCGGGAATATTGCACGTCCCTGTACATGGCCTGCCTTACTGCTTCACAGTGGTGTGTGGTGAACGTGTTTCGAGGTAAGCTGCGTATTTTCGTTTCTGTATTTGTGCAGCGGACATCAAACCACGTGTATAATGACTTCCTTGTAGCTAACTAGTTAGTGGTCGCATTACATTTTGTTGTACCCAATTGTACGGTTATTATCGGTAGACACACTTTACAGACATCCGCGAATTTCTCACGCCTGTTGTACACAGTTAAACTTTCTATTCTTGAATCTGATGATAAGAAGTTAATGCTGGGGTCACAATAGCTAGAGACACTGGAAAATCGCGGGAATAGTTGACTGTTTGCTTGGCTCCAACGTGATGTATATAACACTGAATGTTTTGTATCAACATTCGCTATCGTTTATTTGTAGCATTTTTTCTCTCTACAACAGGCCCAGTTAGAACTGCACAGCTTGGACACACAGCGTGCGTGATTTGTCCCAAAACTGTTCACACGTGTCACGGTTAATATGATAGTTTATTGGAGACTATTTTAAACATTTTGCGATTTTCCAGTGTCTCTAACAATAACGCGACACGGTACGAAAAATAAAATTGCGAATTTGCCTGGGCTAAAAAGCGTGTAATGTTTAACTTAACTTTTTAATGTTGGTGTGACTTTGGTGTTATGTATGTTTACCCTCGCTATACGAATTATTTTTTGCTAAATTGATTTTTCTGATAGGCCACTAGAATTAATACAAGTCGGTCGTAACTGTTCATCCTGCAGACAACGTTCCGATCGTTTATCAGAGTGCAGAATGCTACACTTCACTTGTGCGACGCAGAAAGAAAATGTCAACTTGCTTATGTCAAAGTCCGGTCATCGTAGTCCTAGCCTTGTGAAGGTTTTGGTTTGATGTAGATGGAATAATTAGCTTTTTGTATTGCAGCTACAGTTACGATGGTGGGACTTGGATGAATTTTGGTATATTAGATATCCACGCAATTGTGAACCCAGCTGGAAGAATGTTCGCCAGGAGGTGTGTAGTGGTAATGACTAATGAGTAGAGGTACGTCAATTTCACAAATACATTCCAGGTCAGGTTGAACGCCAAAATGTATACTTCATGATCACGTGTGTGATTACCTGGTGGCTGTCACGAAACGTATTTGACTACTGCAAGCCAGTAGTAAATAAGGAAATAATTCCTAGAGCTATCGCTTGTAATGTAGTAAGCCAATGAATAATCGACTGTATCCAGAGCGTGTGCAGGACTGAGCAATCTAGGCTACTGCCAGATGAATCCGCGAAATGGACGTACCTCTAGTAATGAGTTGTGACGTAGTGAGCAGTGTCCAGTGACGTCATGTGTGTTGTAGTGACGCCAGTGACGACGAGGACTCGAATGGCGTCGCTACTCGCAGCGGCAAGAGGAAGAGGCGCAAGGACCGGAAGGTAAACTATACTGGCTTTCAGGCTGTCCGGAAACAAACGCTTAGTAATCCAGGACTGAATTGGAGACGAGAATGTAAGTAGCAGAGTGTTGTTTCATATGACATTTCACGTGCACAACGTAGCACTGTAGTTAGTCCTCTCTTGCGCTCCACAGATATATTATCTTGCTATTATTGTTCTGACCTTCATATTATAGATGCAGGTTAAAATACCGAGCACTCCAAACACGATTCTACGTACATAAAATAATACCTGGTCATGGAGCGCAGTTGAGGACTTTCGCCGTTCAATGTTGCCACATTGTGCACGTAAAATGACGTCGTACAACATTTTGCCGCAAACATTTTTCGTCTCCAATTTAGCCCAGGATTCGCGTGTTGTAGGCCTACTTATTATGCGTGTGTTTTGGGACATCCTGAATATGTATGTGTAATTATATATGTACAAGACTGTATGACTGTATGGTAAACCTACCCTTCTTCGTCATACTACCACATCGTACTTCAGTACCACAAATATGTTAAACATTCTTTTTTTTTGTGTGTTCTTTAATACCATGCATTGTACACTTATTGCTAAGGACCTAAAAAAAAATTCCCTTTTTTATTTTGTGCACAAGCTAGAATCCAAACAGTTGTAAGTTTGCGTCAGTTCAGCAATTTGACGTTGGACTTATGACACCTCTTGGAGTGTGCTGAGTAAATAATAAGCTACTATATGCTGACTCAATTATTCAGTATCTCTGATATGATGATAGCAGCTATTCTTTACTTCTGTAATCGTATAGCCTTTTCCAAATGGCTACCGTACAGGTAAGTGAACTTGCGAATATTTCAGGTCTCTTTTTATTACCGAAACTACACATTCCTGCTGTATGTTGGTGGCCTGGTGAGCTCGGTGAACAGATCCCATCCGGTGAAGCCCGCAAAGTGGTTTATAGGCTATGTATCGTCGGTTTAGCCTATACGATGAGGCAGGACGGAGTGTATTAATTTTGCGTGGTGTTACAGACCTGCACATTTCACGTTATTTTCTGACAGAAGACTAGACTGCAAGCTGTTGTTCACTAGCTCGACGTCTTTCACTGGCCTTCATTGTCGTGGATTGTAGCGGGGAGCACTTATAGCCAATAATTACAAGTTCCACGGTAGAATGACCAATCGAATGTAAGACAGACAAATACGCAAACGCAAATGATATCACATGTGGACTGTTAAGCAATGAAATAATATATTGTGCTCGATTATGTACAGATCATTGAAGTCTAGTTTGTCACCAAATAACAACGCCAATTTTGCACGTCGCTAGAGACAGCTTATAAAAAAATTAAATTCGAAAATGAATTTTCAATTCGTCCGTAAAGAAAATTATGAGCGTTTACGTGTTTGTTGCAATGGGAGTTTCCAATTATAATTTATTGGTTTGTGGGCATACGTCATTGCTCATGTTTTGCTGATCAAACCTGTGTTGAGTGACAAAGTGCGAAAACGAACTAGAAAAAAAAAAAAACAAGTATAAAACACTCACCAAAATAAAAAAAGGCAATCCCAGAGGAATTCTGTCAGTTTTTTTTTCTTTTCAAAATAATGATTATATCAGACAACAAATAATTCTAGAGTTAGAATTCAGTTGAATATCGATACAACACCCAGACACAGAAGACAGACAGAAATATAGAACCAGATTCCCAATATGAAAAAATATGGAAATAAACACAAAAACAGTGAACAGTGGACAACAAACTCAAGACAAGAGACAACACAATACAAGTTAAAACCAACGAGAAAATGCTTTGCTGGGTCTCAACTCGCGTTCAGCTTACTAGAAGATTACTGCTTTCGCTTGTACGTGGAGCTGTTACCCTATTTGACCAAGCCAATAATAATCCCTCTATTGTAATATTTGATGCCTGTTATTTGTCGGCAGACACATTGTGTCAGACGTATATCACCCACATCATACGTACCACAAGAAACTACAACGTTTTCAAGGGTATGTAGGCACAACAAATTTTCGCGATATATCATCATTAGGGACCTGAAAAATTCGCGTTTTCGTGTAGGCACAAGCTAGACTTCAAGCTATTGTAAGATCGTGTAACGTTCGCAATTGGCCCGTGACTATATCTAGAGAAGGTGATTTATCGCGAGAAGGTTTACTGCCAGCGTATTCTGCAAATAAGTGTATCGTCCTGCGTCATGTATTGTTGGCCGACGGTTGTGTGCCACGGTATAGTTGTTTACAGACGAATCACAGACGTCCAGTAGTAGCGCATCAGAGTTATCATTGGCCCAGTCAAATAGGGACTCGCCAGTAACGAAATAGAAGCGTCATTACATTGAAGCCTAGCAAACAGTCAGCTTTTCCCGTGATAAGTCACCTTCTCTACTTATATGACATATCTTAGAAGGCGCCGAGGCAATAACAAAGAAACAGCTGAATGTAGACCTACAGTGAGCAGCCAATGAACAGCAGTTATTTGCTTCAGTACACATATATTCTTGGAGGCTAACCTAAAGGTCAGTGAACCCGAGAATTATCCCAGTCTCTAGTGATTGGTGTTACACTCACGTGTCTTGGGTTTGAACTGGCAAATCACAGACATATGGTACAGACTGGCGCAGTCAAATGAGAGACCAGTCTGAACAAATACACGCTGCCAATAGTCATAAAGAAGAATTGCCTATTTGTACATGAGTAGAGACCTGAAAAATACGCGTTTTCTTTTGGCCCCAGGCTATAATTCCAGCAACTGTAAGTTCGTGCCCCTTTCGCAATTGGCCCGTGACTTATTTGACACCCGCTGTAAGTGGCTTAGCCAATAGTACAGAAGCAACTAAATACAGGCCCATATCACTACGTCATCGAGCAGCCAGTGAGCAGATATTGTCTGCTTGAATACACACATGTTCTTGGAGACTAGCCTATGGGTCAGAGAACTCGCGAATTTTTCCCGTCTCTATACATAAGGCATTGAAACAAAATTGTGTCAAAATATTTTCGCGACACTACCGTGGCTCTAGTGATTGAATGTTTTGAATTCTAGGTGTTGTGGGGTTTTACCCGCAAATCACAGACGCGCGGTTTCGCAGTAACCTTGTTCTCATTGGCAGAGTTAAATGAGCAACACCGCTGCATAACTATCGTGCAACCAATGGTCATTAAATAGCTGCAGTTGTGCTCGTGAGACATTGAAACGAGTTGGTGAATTTTTTTTTTCGCCAAAAATAATTGACTAGTAACAATTAAAAACAGCCAATCAGCGACACTGAAGCAAAACTACAGATGTGCGCATGAGGCACTGAAACAAACTGCTTCACAAATTTTTTCACAAAAAATAATGGTCGCTGCCCATAGGTAGATACGTGCAAAATTCGCGTAATTTTCTGACAGCTGACTAGACTCCAAGTGACTATAGGCTCGTTCGACGTCTCCCGCTGGCCGATATTGTCGTGACTTGCCGCGGAGAATGCTTACACGGTAGAGGGGCCAATTGAATCACAGATTATGCTCTGTTATGTACAGAAAAGTGAAGTTTAGTCTGCTACCAAATGATAACGCGAAATTGACATGTCTCTGCACCATCGGCCATCGTCCGGCGCGACGTTTACAGCGATTGGGATCAATGTTTGCGCTGTGGGCTATAATTACAGGCTATACAGAAACAACCGCGCAATAAACGAATCCTAAACTAAATTAAAGAAAAACATACATGTAAGTTGCAAAATGTTGTACGACATTTTACCTCCACAATGTGGCAACACTGCACGCAGAACGTCTTCTCTTGCGCTCCATGTCCAGGTATTATTACATTATTTTATGCTTGTCACGTCAAGTACGCGTATATTGTTGTTTGGACTGCTCGGGATTCCAACCTGCACCCATAATATACAAATCAGAACAGCAGTAGTAAGATATCTGTGGAGCGCTATAGGTAGAGATGATGGTTTATCGCGAAAATGTTTTGTTCCGAGATAGCCTTGAAAACACTGACACAACGTAGCTGTCTGCAGACCAATACCAGGCATCCAATATTACAATATCGGGATTCTTATTGGCTCAGTCAAATAGGGCAACAGCTCCACGTGCAAGCTGAAGCCAGTAAACTTCTGGTAAGCTGAACGTGTATTGAAATCCATCAAACAGTCAACTTTTCCCGCGATAAACCATCATCTCTAGCTATAGGGGACTAACTGCAGTGCTACGTTGCAACATTGTGATTGTAAAGTTTCATCCAACAATATTTTGCCACTAATATTTTCGTCTGTAATTCAGCCCAGGATTCACGTGGCGCGCTTAACATGTGGTTGTTTCTGGACAATCAGTAGGTATACGGTAGAGGTCATTCGGGATAAAGTAAGCACTAGAAATGTAACCTTTGAAAAATATCACTAGCCGTTACTGACATATAATTTAACATTAAACATAGTTGCCTTACTGCTTGTATGGTTGACAGCGAAGTTACGCTATATAGTTCCGTGTATTTTTCTATTTAAATACGACAATACATAGACAAATTCAACCAAAATCGACATACTCGTAATTCATAGAGTTAATGAATTTTTAAATCAAACTTGATAGATTCCTACCGACTGTATAATTTATCTTACACGCGCAACTATCAAGTGACGTGTCCAGAGAGGTTAAACTGGATTCACAACCATCACTTAGCGTACGCGCGTACGTACGTGTGAAAGCAGAAACACCGAGTATGCATGCTTACATCCTCGCGTAGCGTGCGTACGTACGTAGTACAGTTGATCAACTTTCTACTTCTTACGTAGTCTACATATGCTAAGTGGTGGTTGTGAACGCAGCATGTGCAAACGTAAGACTCAATTAAATATTAATTTATATTGAGAAATAATTTATCTCGTGGTCATAAATTATTTAATTCGCTTCGAAAAATAAAAATGAATTACGATAATCTATTACCGGCATGTTGTTATGGTATAAACAATTTCCGCGCATGTCTAGATTAAATATTGTTGTGAATACAATCTCTAATGCTTAACGTACGTGTGTTCGTACGTACGTTAAGTGTGGTTGTGAATCCGGCTTTAGAGATTTCCCGCGCGGAAAGATACGAGTTGGCTGGAAATAGAACTATAGCGGGGCTTTTTTTAGTGCTAACTTTTTCCTGAATCGCCTATAGTACGGTCGTGTTACTTCTAGAATTCTGCAATGTTTAACTGGCTTTGACGTGTGCGACGTAAATTTTCTTCACTCGCCAGATATTTTATTTTATTTATGTAGAGTAAGCACGTATTTGACATAGATGGCATGTCCGATGTAGTATAGTGTTGCTGGCCAGTTTGGTAGAGGTAATGTCAGGCCTGCCGAGCCTTTTCCCTGTAGGACGTTGCTCGTGTGAGACAGAATATGACGTCACAAGAAGCTAACGCGTTCCGAACTCCGGCTGCAGATTCCGTTTAAATGGCGTGATGCGTCATCAACCGTTAAGTGGTCAGAGGCGAGTCAGCCAGACGTCAGCCGAACCAATAAGAAGCTGCACACGGTGACATGAATCCAATCAGACACGAGTCTTGTTACTCTGTACCTCGCAGCCAGTCGGCGTTTGAAGATAATAATAGTTTTAAGAGCCGGTCTCACAATGACGTTTAATGTGTCTAGAGTAATGGTTTAGACAAAATCGCTCTTCAACTGGTGTTTACCTTTGATTAAGGCGACTCCTGGTAGCTTACCAGTGATTTTGAAAATATTTGTTTAGAGCAACATAATCTTCATATCGAAGAATCCCTACTTTTCTTTGTCTCAAGTAAATCATAATTTTACCAAATTATTTTTGGACCAATAAAGAGATGTGCGTCAATTTCGCAGATTCATCAGGCAGCAGCCTACATTTCTCAGTCTTATACTGACCACACTCGGCTATCCATTGGCATCTTACCTTCCAAGCGAATAGCACGCGATACCTGTATGAATTATTTCCTCACTTCCTACTGGCTGGCAGTAGTCAAAGACGTACCATAACAGTTGTTAGCTAACCATCAGGGGCGAAGTTAGGGGGGGGGGGATATCAGGATATATCCCCCCCCCCCCCCGAAATTCTATGAAAACACTAAAATTAAATTAAAATTAATAAAATTTTTTAAATTATTAAAGTGGTATACGTATTAATTTTTTGGTTCGCAAAGTTCTTAAGTAGCACCATTTTGTACCTAAAAAAAAATTCCGAGGGAGGACCCCCGGACCCCCCTCCCCCCTTATATTAGTGTCGTGAATGGATAATGTTACCCCCTGAAAAAATTTGTTGTCTACGCCCCTGCTAACCATAAACCCGACGGTGAAGTAGGCTATATGTTTATGGTGTTCAACCTAACCTAGAATATATATGCGAAATTGACGTACCCCTACCCAAAAGTGTAATCCAAATTTGTTATAAAAAAAATGCCAGAATCAAGTAAAATATGTTTGTGAACACATGGTGCATTAATTTGCAATGCGCCTACATAAATGTGTGCATCATGGGACCGCTCTTAATCTTGATTTTTTTTACATCGATGTGAAAAAACTACCTAACATGGAATTTATTCAAATGCAAAAAGTTCGGTTTCTTAGTTAACCAGAACATTTAACAAATATCGCAGGACGTGTTTTCAAGCAGTGAATAATAACCCTTGTGATGAAATCATGATTGTGTCTTACAAAATCAGAACATAATTGAATATGAAAATATTAGCACTGAAACTGTAATTCCAAGCGTTTTATTTTATAGTAGTTTCATTCGAAACGAATGTATCACTTCAATGTGAACGTTGTTTCACAACTTAGGTTATGCGAGAGCTGAGGTTGTAAATAAAATTAATATATGTTTTGGAGGAGTATGTTGGGCAGACTGCGATGTTATGATTCTTTTAAAAATATTGTAATGTTTAAATAATATTTTAATGTTCTAAACGTATTATTTTTAATTTTATATCTCATTTGTTACAATATTTACTGGTTATTATTTTTAAATTCTTACTGTCTGACCAAAAATGACACGAACAAAGGAATAACTTACACAAAGGAACTATACTCTTTAATAGTTATTATCCGTCATACAAGCGGATTCATATGTTTTCCATGCGTAAGTTTGTTCCACGACCGAAAATTACAAAAGTACCTCAATTGAAACAAAGTTATTGGTATTAAATTTCAGTAGATGTATAAGGACTGAATTAGGAACTTATAACCATCTGCCTTATTTTAATGAAAGTTATCAAAATTGGTTATTATTGTTAAATTTTATTAAAAAAAAAAAGACATAATTATGAGTTCCTAATTCCGTTCTTATACGTCTAGTGATAGGTAAGCTGAGTAGCTTTTTTTCCATTTTGTACTTTTAGAATTTTCGGTCGTGAAACAAAAAATATGCAAGGAAAACCAATCAATCAACATGTAGGGGGAAACTTACTCGTAAGTGATTGGGTAATATCCGGAAGTTCAACAATGGCGAAGAGGAAAGCCAAGAAACAGGTGTCATACCTAAGTCGTGTAAACTACTGTGCATGTATGTTCTCCTGATCCGTTCTTGTCGGCAAGCGAGGCCATTGTCTGAGGAAACACGCAGCCAGTGACGTCATGCTCCCAGGCATGCAGTATTAGTTCCGACTGTATGGCTTGAGCACGTGGAACTAATGTGACTACGAGTGTGTGTTCTCGAGACAGTCTTGTATTACCAGACAATTATTTCCTCACCTCTTGTACGCTACTGGCTGAAGTGTACCAGCCACAACCAGTACAGTACTTAGACAACACTTCTGTGTATAGTCTTTGTTAGGGGGTATTGATCCCTACCACCTTGGATTTATCTGTTTTTTCTCGATAACTTCTATTGTAGTCGATGTATCAACATTTTTGTCACGACAAGGCATAGATACAAACTTAATCGATTTTCTGTAATTGCTGGAACCATAATGTATTCATTATTTTGCAACGGGAAACAGCTGGAAAGGAAAAATTGTTTTAATTACGGGAGCGACTACAGACACCACAAAATTAACAGAAACAATGCCATGTGGATTCCAAAAAAGTGAATGAAACAATAAACTATGCCTTGTCAGCGTGAAAAAAGCAAAACAATGTGTATATTCCCTGATTTATAAGAAAAACCGTAAAACCTATCTGACAGGGATCAATCCCCCTTAGGAACTGCATGTTTCGGAACCCCCCGCGGTACTTCGTTTCTAGACACCGTATAAATTCATGGCTTCAGTGACGTGTACGCTAACCTCCACGAATATCTCCGTATTCATGCATACATTTGGCTCAGTGATATCACATGATTGGGTCTGTATCTAGTTGCTGCTTTACTATTGGCTTAGAGGAGCCGCGATGGCCGAATTATCCGACCATTCGCCTCCCACCAAGGTGATCCGGGTTCGGTTCCCGGCGGGGTAGGTTCCCGGATTTACGCATGTGGGAATCGTGCCGGACGATGCCGCTGGTCGGCGGGTTTTCTCGGGGATCTCCCGTTTCCCCCGCCCCTTCATTCCGGAGCTGCCCCATACACACATATCGCCCTCACCAGCGCTGAAAACCTCGCTGTTAAGATGGTCGCCTGTCCCAGAGCCCTAGTGATAGCAGTGATAAGGACCTACATCTTATAATAAATTAACACGAGGCTAGTCACGTGTCGAACCTACATATGCGTCAGTGTTGACTTATTTGTCCACGGTTCACATAACTGTAGGGTCTTTTAGGCTGATTGTTTAATACCCCGAAAACAGTGAACATGTAAGCGATTTATTTCTCACCAAACACTTGAAATAGCGTACTTACAAAGAAAGGAAATAACTTGCAAGGAAACTAAGTCCCAACTAATGTGAATCCCTATCCTTAAATCAGTGCAACCAGGTAAGGCAGCGCCCTTAAGCTTAGACGAAACCCTTTCCATTCACAGCACTTTTTTTCTTTCGGAATATTCTAATATGCCGCTATATAATTCACTTCAAGGCTGAAAACTATGGAAGCTGCCGGGGTGCTTGTGGAAACACGTGTTGTTTAGGTGCTTCTCTAAGATAGAAACTAGACTTTTTCCTTTGTAGGAAAGGGATAAAAGGAATTAAAAATTGAAATACTATTAAAGACTTCAAACAAAAGTAAGTTCGTTTCACTTTCCCAAATGGACTTTAACGTAGACCTATTTGACATATTCTGTAGGGCGCTAAGCCAATAGTAAAGGAATAATTAAATGCACGCTCAATCATGTAGCATCACTGTGCCAGCTAGCATAATAATGTCTGCTGCATGGAATACACAATGTTTCCGTCACTAATTATTGTTATTTTTTTTATATAAAAACGTGCGGACGTTTAAAGTGCATGCGTTGTAATTTTAACTACTGGTATATGATACAAGATTTTGGTGAAATGTTTTTCGGTTTTGAACTTTTTGTTTTCGTTGGATGTGCAGCCTTTTGTTCCATTGTTGCTACATAAAACTCATGATCATTGTTGGTCACATACCGAAATAAACGATACGAATATTGAAGTTACCCCTTTTTCTGTATATATTCACGCAAGAAAAGATCCCTATGATTTCGATTTTTTTTTTTTTGGCATCGCAGAACGTAGATAATAACTTTGTAGATTTTCTGAAATTGTTGCAAACCCAATAACCTTCATTATTTTGTTAACAGAAACAGCTGACCAGAAAAAAGTTATTATTTTACACGAGTAGCTACAGTGTCCGTATGGGTAGGAATATGAAATTTTCGCAAAACACCTTACACCAACTTGATTCAGTGCCTTGCGTATGCATATTTGTAGTTATGCTTGATGCTCTATGATTGCATGTTTTTTAACACTTCCATACGTCCAAGAGTAACATCCGCAGATCACAGATGACTGGTACCGCAGTAATCTTATTCCCAGTGGCACAGTCAAATGAGATACTTCTCTGCATCATAAAGACACACGCTGCAAGAGTATGTGTACCTGTGGGATGTGCGATCTTTCGACGATCGTAAAAACCATTACCTATACAATTATTAGGACTTGGCTCTTACAACAAAACATAAGCGCTGGCAAATAGTTCATCTTGATGTAATTAACTAAATTCCGTGTCTTTTGGCACTTAGAACATTTAGAATTTACACTCTGCAAATCTTGAAGCGAAAATGTACCATTCCTGCTTATCGACCCCAAAAATTGAACTAAACTATATATCCCAGTGGCGTATCGTGGTAGTGTTGCAAGTCATGCGGTGCTAAGCAGTTATTGTTAGGGCCCGGTAGTTTTCGCTAAAATATTTTTGCAGCACTTTGTTTCAGTGCCTTACGTGCGCACCTGCATCTCTGCTCTGTGGTCAGTGATTGGATGCCGTAACACCCAGCGTATGGAGGTTAAACCCGCAAATCACAGACGTGATGTGTTACAGTTATCCATGTACTGATTGGCACAGTCAAATGAATAATAACTCTGCACAAAAACACTCTGTCAATAATCATGAATTTGAGCTGCAGGTGTACACGTAAGACACTGAAACAAAGTGGGGCAAATTTTTTTTCGCGAAAACTACCGGGCCCTAGTTATTATACGCAACACTGAGTTGTCTATGGACCCATTAGATTGGTGGAGGTGTGTACAGACTTGAGCCTGTAGCGTACAAGAGCAAGGAACGTATTATCCAGTTATACACCTCGGTCTACACAACACATGTTTATTCGATATGACAGGCAGGCACATTGAATCCACCTTCTCAAAGTGTATATTCGAAGCTTATATTGCAGGCCTTGGTACGGTAGCACGATGTGTAGAGACATACAAAATTAGCTTTATCATTTGGTAGCAGATTACATTTCACTTTCCAATACATAACAGAGCATAATCTGCGTTTCCATTGGCTCATGTGTTGTCATTTGCGTGTGTTAAGTCTTTACAGAGACTGGCCTCTCTACCGTGTAAGCGTTCTCCGGGGCAAGTCACGACAATACCGGCCAGCGGGAGACGTCGAACGAGCCTTTGGTCACTTGGAGTCTAGTCAGCTGTTAGAAAATAACGAGAATTTTGCATGTTTCTAACGATACGTCACTGATTACTGCATTCCTTGACTTATAAACCAGGAAAAATTATCAAGCTCACCGACCTGGTCTACAAGCTACGTACTCAAGTAGACAACAACAATGCTGATTGGCTGCTTACTGACACAGTAGTTCCCTATATAGAGACCTGAAAAATTCGCTTTTTCTTATAGGCACAAGCTAGAATTCTAGCAACTATGGGACTATATCACGATTACAATTGGCCGTTGACTTACTCGACACTTTCGGAGGTAGCTGAACCAACCATAAAACTGTATCTGAATACAGGCCCAGTTTTTTGAGTCAGCGAGCAGCTAATAAACAGCTGGTGTCTGCACGATTTCACAAATATTCTTGGAAGCTAGCCTATGAGTCAGTGAACCCGCGAATTTTTCCGGCCTCTAACCATATAATTGTATCAGCGTTTAGTTACTTCTTTATAATTGGTTCAGGGTTCTCCATTAGGTGTCGAATAAATTGTTTTGTAACAAAACCATATCATAACAGTTTGCATTCTAATTTGTGCCAAAAAAACGTTGTAGAACACTGCAAATACTTGCTAAATAGCAATAGAAGTAATTAATGCGTACACACAATGACTAGAGATGATGGTTTGTCTCGGGGAAACTTGGCTCTTTGCTAGGTTTCAACGCACGTTCAGCTGATCAAAACCTCGCTGGCTTTTCCCTGCACGTAGACCTGTTACCCTATTTGACTGTACCAATAAAAATCCCTCTATTGTATTATTTGATGCCTGTTATTGGTCTACAGACAGCTACGGAGTGTCAAACGTACATCATCCAGTCTTACGTGTTACAAGGACTACCGTGTTTTCAAGGATATGCTGGCACAGCTATTTTTCACGATATACCATTATCTCTAACTATGGGACACTTGCCATACCTCAGATTGTAATGAGAGAAAATGTTGAACATTGTCACTATACAAGTCTCGTACTACCGGTATACATTTGACTGTCTCCTAAAAAAAATGTAATTGAACGCTACCATTGATGTATGTGAAGCAATTTTACCGTACTTACTTTCTTAACACGCCTATACATCGGTGTGGTAAGTTTACAAATATGTTTCGCAGTGTACTGTTGTGTAATAAAAGCCATGCTTGCAAGCTAACAGGAATGGTTGTAACTAATATGATGGGTGTGATGTTTGTGCAGGTGTCGGTGGAAGGCGGGCCACTGCGCCACTACCTGCTGTGCCCGGGGGCGGTCACCATGGGCGTGCTGAAGAAGTTGCTGGCCTCCAAGTACAACACTGGAGACCCAGGCCAGGTCTCCATCTCCTACGACCTGCTGCCGCTGCCCGACCAGCTCACCCTCGTCGACCTCATATACATACACTCGTGCACTAACGTGAGTAGCCGCCATCAGCACGCCTGTGCCGGCGGAGGGCCCTTGTTGTAGGTTATGTCAGAGGCCGCAGAAGTTGCCGGGGTCACTGCCCTGTAGGCTAGCCTGCAATAATATATGAGTACTCAGGTAGACAGCAGCTGCTCATTGGATGTTCGCTGACTGTGATAGGCCCGCATTACCTTTGGCTCAGGGCTTTTCAGATATCAGATTAGCTAGAGGTCCAGTTGTAAAAGAGACACTAATCTACAGTTGTTCTAATTCAATAATATTTCAGGTATCTAGTTATTAGAAGGGCCGTGGACTTCTAGCGAAGATAATTTTACCGCAGCTAGTTTTAGTGACGAGCTCGTGTGCAGTTCTGCTTCGTAGTTTGTGATTGGATGTTTTAACTATCACGTGTCTTGAGGTTCTATCTGCAAATAACGTACGTGTAGTGTTTCAGTAACCTTATTCTGATTGGCGCAGTCTATTGAGAGGCCAATAACCATGAAGCAGAGTTGCATATATGCACATATGGCACTAAAACAAATGGGGCAAAATTATTTTCGCGAAAAGTTCATGGCCTTATTTATAGGTGATAGGTTACGTACTGGTCATAAGCGGAGGTTATATTTTATGTTATAGTTTGTGTAGGTTTTATGTTATGGGAGATATGTTATAGATGATAGGTCATAAGTGATAGGTTATAGTTAGAGAAGATTATTTATCGCGGGAAAACTTGACTGTTTGCTGGTTTTCAACGTACGTTCAGTTTATGAAAAGATGACTGGCTTTCGCTTGTTTGTGGAGCTGTTACCTTATTTGACTGAGCCAATAAGGTTCCGCTGTTGTAATATTTGATGTCTGTTATTGGTCTGCAGACAGCTGTGTCGTGTGTGTCAGACGTATATCACCCAGCCATACACGTTGCAAGAAGCTACAGCGTTTTCAAGGGTGTGCTGGCACGAAAAGTTTTCGCGATATCTCTAATTATAGTTTATATGGTGTATGTTACAGGTGATAGGTTACATGTTATACGGTGATTGATTATAGTTTGTATGGTATAGGTTACAGGTGATAGTTTATGTGGTATAGGTTCTAGGAATACGTTACAGGTTATAGGTAGAGATGTTGGTATATCGGGAAAATTTTTTGTGCCAAAATGCCCTTGAAAACACCGTAGTTCCTTGTGACATGTATGATTGGGTAATATACATCTGACACAACGAGGCATCAAATATTACAATATCGGGATTCTTATTGGCTCAATCAAATAGGACAACAACTCCAAGTACAAGCCAAAGCCAGTGTCTTCTGATAAGCTGCACGTACGTTGAAACCCAGCAAACAGTCAAGTTTTCCCGCGATGAACCCTCATCTCTAGTTATAGGTTACATGTTATATTTTATATGTTATATGTGATTATAGGTGAAATAATGATGATATTTTAGAGGTTTTAAGTGATAGGTTCTGTGTGATAGACCTGTACACTCGAAGGGCGAAGCGTGACCATGTTTAAAGAGAAGCAGTATTATATAAATCTATACACTTGGGACATAGGTGTTCGTAAAGGACACAACCAATAGGTGTTCATATATTGTAACTGAAGCTGTGTTACTGGAGAATACGTTCCTTGCCTCTTACATGCTAGATGCTGGTTGGTGTACCTACACCTGCTGGTCTAATGGTTCCACGTGCATTCAGCGTTGTGTATGGTCATTGCACAGTACAGCTTTTCTTGAACCACATCCACGCCTTGTCACAGACTAAATACTAATACAGACATGAAATGAAGCGGCGGCTTATTTGATACGGGCGAAATTCGCCACTTATTGGCTTCCAGAGGTTTTTGATACCAGCTCTTTGTCTGTTTGCCTCCTGCATGTTACGGCAGGTTTCGTATTGGCCTGGCTGCCGGCTAGCAGGACAGCCACCTTACGCTGATTGGCGGTAGGCATCTCCGCCATGTTGCTGGCGTGTGTGATCGAGTTCGCCGTCCTACCAGCTATTTCCCTTCTGTATTCCTAAATATTCTGTGGCCTTGCCTCGGGTACGCTCCTGATTAACATGCCGTAGACCAATGACCATGAACTATTGTAAGCCTGCCGAGTCTTCTGTGCCCACACTGTAAACACGTAAGCAGTTAGGAAACAAGTATTTCGCATGTTATAATCCGCTGTCCTGTGTATACGCGAGCCACGACTAACTATCCATTAGTGTAGATACCAGCAAATTTCGCGTTATTGACTGACAATAGACCGGACTCTAAGTTACTATTTGTTTAACTGACCTCTGCTGTTCTCCGGCAGTTACAGTTTGAATGGGCGTGTGAAGAACTTTTCGAACCAATGATTAGAGACGATGGTATATCGCGCAAATGTTTTGTGCGAGCATAGTCTTGAAAACACTGTAGTCTCTTGCAACATGTATGACTGGGTTACATACGTGTGACACTCCGTACTTGTATGCAGACCAGTAACAGGCTTCAAATATTACAATAGCGGTATTCTTATTGGCTCAGTCAAGTAGGGTAACAGCTCCACGGACAAGCGAAGGCCAGTTATATTTTGATAATCTGAACGTATGTTGAAACCCAGCAAACAGTCTAGTTTACTCGCGACAAACCATCATCTCTAACTGTAGAGTATAACGTGCAGATCATTGAACTTCGAACTTTATTTTCCCAACTAAACAGTAATGAAAGTTTTTAACACAGACATTGTATGGAAGACTTAACGTAGTTCGTTTTAGTGAACAGAGGAAATGTAGAGTGTTGTTACAGTACAAGTATGGTAATATTTGTAGACATTTGACTATTTTAAATAACATGTGTAGGAACTGTGCCATTCACGCATGCATGGGAAATAATTCTCTAATATTTACTTTGTTGACATTCCAAGACCAGTGTGTCAGTGGCTGTAGTGTCAACTAGCACACAACCTGGCAACAACGCACCAGGCGTCTTGTATGATTGGAGAATGGGTGTGTATGTATCTCGTCTTCTGATTGAAGCCACGTCCGTTGTTCGATTTTTCCCGACATTTCAGCAGTATGCCTACTTATCGTTGCCATTATCACGGTTGCATTAAGTTCCACGTGTTCGGTTACCCTGTAGAGACCACGTTTTTAGCGAAAAGAATTGAGCAACACTTTGTTTCAATGTCTTACGTGCACATATTCAGCCGTGCACCATGGTTATTGGCAGAATGTATAATTGCACAGACGTGGCTCATTTGACTGTGCCAACAGTAACAAGGTTACTGCGACACCACACGTCTGTGATTCGCGGGTAAAACCCTAGACGCTGAGAGTTATAAACAGCCAATCACTGACCATGAAGCACGGCTCCATATGTGCATGGAAGTCAGTGAGACAAATTGTTGCAGGACCTCAGTGCAACCCTGGTGGTAGCAACTTATAAATATTGCTGAAAAGTCGGAAGAATCCGAACAAAGGACGTGGCGTCAACCCAGAAGCCGAGATGTAGTTACGCACATGCACCAGTATGTCACGACCGTGTTAGTACGCCCTACTATAGGTCGTTCGGAATAAAGTGAGCACTATAAACTTAACCTTTCAAAAATGTCACCGGCTGTTACAGCATATAACTCAACATAATTATATTATAGTTGTCTTACTGTTTGTGTGGTTAGTAGCGAAGTTACGCAATATAGTTCCGTCTCCGTGTATTTTCCTATTTAAATATAATAATACTGAAAAAATCAACCAGAATCGACATAATTATATTTTGTATAAATAATTAACTGTTTCTTATCAAAATGTATCGATTCATTCTGACTGCACAGTTTATCTTTCGCTCGCAAACGTTAAGTCACGTGTCCAGAGAGGTTATAGACATTTCCCTTCGTTAACCGTTATGCGCGGAAAGATACGAAATGGCTGAAAATAGAACTTTAGTAGGGGCTTTTTTGAGTGCTCACTTTGTTCCGAACCGCCTGTACTAGTTGGCACTTCCTTTATTCTGTAGGAACGTATTTTTCATAGAATGTTTTTAAACCCCAAAGCTACTGCATATACTTACTGAATGTACAGCGCATTTGTAGACATGATGGTTTACCGCGGGAAAACTTGACTGTGTGCTGGATTTGAACGAACGCTCAGCTTACCAGAAGATTACTGGCTTTAGCTTGTACGTGGAGCTGTTACCCTATTTGGCTGAGCCAATAAGAATCCCGTTATTATTAGGGGCGGAAAATGTCGTGGATTCAATTACCTGCATGCTAGAATCCATTGTACTATGCACATTCAAGCCCCGACTATTCGTACATAGTATGTTGTTCCAGTGAGTAGCCGATGGTGAACGAATGGACGGGGCTTGAGTATGCACAGGAGAGTGCATTCTAACATGCACGAAATTTTCCAGCCTCTAGTTATTATAATAGTTTGATGCCTGTTATTGGTCTGCAGGCAGCTGCCTTGTGCCAGACGTACTTCACCCAGTTATATGTGTTGCAATTTACTACAGCATTTTCAAGGGTATGTTGGCACAAAACATTTTCGCGATATATCATAATCTCTACTCATTTGCCATTTTGAAAATGAATACCCAATACATTGAAGTGCATATAATGCCATGTCAACTGTTATAAAAAAATATATATTTTTTTTTGTTTTACTCTCCACAATTTGTGCGTTATTTGTGTTCGTTCTCTTTCCTCTAGGTATCTGGGTTTCTGTGTCGCGTCGTCTACTAACATCAATTTATTTCGTTTATTTTGTTTTTTCCTGTTTACTGTTGTAATTATAAACTCTGTGTCTGTTGTTTAGTTCTTTCGTCACTTATTTGTTTCCAAACTGACCACAACATTTCTTGGTTGGTTTTCTGTGTTCATTTCTACAAATTTAATTATTTTTTTGTCTCTCTAACTCACTCACTACATCCCCATGGTCGGCACTTAACATTTAGGTCTTAAACGCTGGTGAGGGGATGTGAAAGAAGGGGTGGCTGCAATGAAGGGGTGGGAGAAACCGGAGATCCCCGAGAAAACCGGACGACCTGCGGCAGAGTCCGGTACTATTCTCACATGTTGAAATTCTGGCGTGGTTCATTAAGAAATGCCGTAGCAAATTCCTCCCCCCTCGCGGTTGTTTCAAAGTATATCTCGATCTCTAATGACCACGCTGTCTACGAGACGTAGAGCCCTATAACCTTTTCTAATTTAGATCTCAAGCCATGTTCGAATCTGTTAGAAGACTGCAATTTAGTTACCTAAATCGACCACGTGACCAATTTTAGGACCTAATAATTTGGGGGTTTAGGGATGAAATTTACTGAGGTAGAGTAGCACATTAAATCTCTAATAGGTCCGTAAAATCGTCTGCTGTTGTTTATTTAAGTATTATAATCCGGTGTTTCAACTGAAACTGATAATAACTATGCACAACAAGTGTTATACAACGGAAAAAAAACATCGCCATTTTGTTGTGTGTAAGTAATTATAATACATGTTTATATGAAAATAATTTTCGTATGTTGTAATGAAATAAATTGCTAGTATAATTTTTTAATTACATTTTTATTGAAATAATAGAATATCTAAAAACGTTTTTGCAGCAAAGAACTATCGACTTTATTTATTTTCAAAGAATGTTTACAAAAACTAACATTAGTTAGTGAGACTACCTGTCACCTAGATTTGCTATATCACAATTTAGTTACGCTCTGACAAATAAATGCAAGCAAATATCTAGAGTAGGTTCACGTTTTGAATCATCAAACATTCGTCCCTAGGATCCGTTTGTAAACGTAGGAAGAGAGTTAAAATTTTACTCTACCCGGGTTAAGAAGTGACCTTTCGTAAACCTGGATACGAGGGAAGTAACAAGACAACATCGAAATTCCGTCAAACCTCTCGTTCCGACTTCGCCACACGCAGCGCTGATATTTGAGGTTCTAAACCATATACCCTAAATTCCTACACCGCAAATCCCCAAATTGGCCGTTTCGAACACGCCTTCAGAGTGGAGGACGCCCTGAAGTAATAAGAGCGACACGGCGCGGAGGACGTTCATAGTGCCCCACTGCTCCTAAGGCCGGATTTACACATTGGCCCAAGATTGGACCAATCTTGGAAGGAAGAAATGCCATTGACCAAGAAACGGCCAGTCGCTGTTTACACACTGTTCCAATTCATTTAACCAGCCGTACAGCCAATTTAAATTCCATGATAATTGAGGGTCAAGTTTTATTGGAAATTGCTGCAACTACAGTCGTTCTCTATGTATATGTCCAGAATAATGTTCACTGATCCATTTCAACACTTCGTATAACAATATTTTCCTCTCAGTCTACAAAAAAATGTAAAATCACAACACCAATGCGTGCACCAATGTGTAAACACATGCCAAGTTAACGCCAGCGCATACGCCAATCCCATTGATGGTTGGACCATAAACCGACAATGAATGGCAAAGCTTCCAACACATGGCCAACATTCCAAGATCGGCCAAGCACCATCACACTGGTCGATTCCTTCCAAGGTCGGGTGTTGGGCCAATGTGTAAAGCCGGCCTAATACACAAGGCACTGCTGAACTGGCATGGCGCAGTGTTGCCGTCATACCACAGGAACTACGAGTACAAACCTGTCAATTTCGTGTTGCTTCTTAACACGCAGGAGCAGACTGGACTCCAACCTACCATATATGCTTATCGGACTTTGGCTGTTGGCTGGTGTATGAGGCGTGCCGGAAACATTTTTTTCCAACCATTGGAATAGGTACTGTCAGCTCTGAGTCCCTGGCGGGTACGCGATTTTCGTTCGTAAATATACAAATAATATAACGAGGCTGAAACCACGTGGACCCACATACTAGCCGAAGTAACGTCGTAAGTTGAGATGAGTTTGCCATTGTTTAACTGTGGCGTACATGACGTTTACGAAGAAAAATACATACACGCCAGGGTCTCAGAGCTGGCTCGTGGGCACAGTAATGCCAACTGTGACATGCCTACTAACTTGTGGCACGGAGACAATACTGTATCTTCACGAAGTGAGTTCGAATATGTATACACTAGTTAAATCTAGCGCGTCGCCAAATAATAACGTGAATTTTGCATTCTCTGCCATATTATTGTTATAAAATCTGTAGTAAAGTTCTGTCTTTGAACCTTGCGTAGTTGGTATCAATCAGGGTACTAAGAGTTCCGAGATATAACTTATGAGAAAGTTGTTTTATCTGTAACGATGAGCTCGGAAACAGTATTTTTAATCAGTGTAATGTATTGTAACTACCCAACAACCCTACCTTGAAAGGGACCTATGTATTGGAAACAGAATAGGTTTGAAAAAACGCTAGACAATTTTTTTTTCAAACCCACAGCAGTAAACTTAAATAGCAAGATAGTCAGGCTCCTTAATGTGACCGTCTGCTAACGGCGTTGAGTGATGTGCAGAGCTGTGGCCGTTACCAGATTATTCGAGAACTGCTCAACGCACGTAAATGATCTCTACTTAGAAGTAGCCCCCGTGAGAGGGATCGGTACCCATCATCTTCGAATACTTCATTTTCCACTGCAAGTTTCATGCAGGTAAATGTATCTACATTTTCCACCTGACAAGCCACAGGTATTACTTTCTTAGGCGTTATCAAATTGTTAAATCTTCACTACCTTTCTTAATTTTTGACTAGTAAGCTTCCGGAGGATGGAAGTCGATTTTTTTTTTGCGGATGGTCACAAATTTAATAATTTATAAGCACTAGTAAGGTAATACGAACTGTATACAATGAACGGAACTGTGTCAGGTACTGAACCCCTTTAAAAAAACCTGACGCGTCTATATACTCATCTCTGGTACACCAGTAATCATCAAAGCATATGTCTAGCGGCCGAAAACGGCGAGAGTTGGTGTTTTTGCGGTGCATTTTAAGCAAGGAAATCTTGGTTTAGAATCTTTTATACGGTATAGGCTGTACAATACACCTTTAACTTTAATATAACATCATAAATGGTATGGTCACCACTGAGTGTCTGATGAGGCAAGTTGTCGGCTAGAATGCTGCACGACAATTCAGCCGCTTGCGCCTAGAGGTTAGGGGAAGTGTGATGTCCGTGCTGTCTCGGCCTTTCAAGGCCTCGAACACGCAAAAGACGCCCACCCACGCGGCCACCTTAACCCAGTGTCGTTATTTTTAATAGGAAATATATTTGGGTTCGTCCTCACTCATTTTTTGTCAGTGAAATTTGCCGCACGGTTTATTCATGAAGCATGTTGTAATTGATTGCATTTCCAGGGCCACGAGAGAGAATGTCTGTATGAAAACGAGTAGTGAATGACACCGTGGCCGGCAGCCTGAACCTCTGCGCGCTGTGACTTTGGAAGATGTTCGGGACGTCATCAGGGGAAGGGTTTGTCCGGCGTCTTTAATTCTAGTGAAGGAATTCATCGGTGGTGGCTACAAGATAGGCCTTATGAACTAGCAGGTTTAGTAATAGCGTGTTCCGTGGCTGATTGGTTATAGAAAGACGTTGGGTGAATGTGAAGTCCAGGGAAGCATCGGTAGTAGCTAGCGACATGCAACATTCGCGTTATCATTTGGTAGTAGACTATTTTATTTATTTATTTTAGAGCGTTTATTACCGTTTCCCGGTTTTATGCGCACTTTTCAGGCTTAGCGAGGGACGGCTTACAAACCAACTAAACCTAAGAAAATGACCCAAACATCCATGCTCGTACCGGTATTCGAACCCAGGACCTCTCGCACCGTAGGCCGGCATGCTACCGACCACGTTACGGTGGCCGGCTGGTAGTAGCTAAACTTCACTTTCCTATACATAACCTGCGATTCAATTGGCCACGAACTTTATGTATTGTCATTTATGTGTGTTACGGATTGACCCGTCTACCGTGCAAGCATTCTCCGCGGCAAGTCACGACAATATCGGCCAGCGGGAGACGTCGAACGAGCCTATAGTCACTTGGAGTCTAGTCAGATGTCAGAAAATAACGTGAATTCTGCATGTCCGTAGTAATTGCTGTATGCACAACGTCTATTGGTGGAGACAGGAAACTTTCGTGTCTTCGCCGACCTGTATATCAGCCGCCATAATTCTGTTCACTGGAGCAGACAGCAGCTGCTCATTGGTGTCTCTCTGGTACAGCGGTATCACATGAGTGAACCTTTAGTATTGGCTCGGAAACTTCTGGAACATGTCAGTTTAGTCAAGGGTCAATTACAAAAACGATAGGAACTTACAGTCGTTTGACGCATAACTTGTGTCCAACAGAAAACGCGAATTTTTCTGGTCCCTACCTATTGGTAGGGACTTGTAAATAATTCGAGTTATTTTCTACCACCAGACTAGACTCCAAACAGCTATAGACTCACTTGACGTCTCCGTTGGTCGACAGTGTCGTTGCCTGCTGCGTGGAATACTTCTGTCCAGTATATAGTTTCACGGTAGTGTGACTTATTCGTGGAAAGTGGTTACACACATGTGACATTACATAGAGGCTCGTGGCGAATGGAATCCCAGATTACGCTCTGGTATCTACAGTACTGTGAAGTCTAGTTTGTCAACAAATAATAATGCTAATTTTGCAGGTCCTTACCTGTTGGTATAGATCTGAGGCTTTCGTGATCAGGGCATGCTAGAATCCAACCACATGTACACCTAAGTTTCTTCTGCGGTTGCTTCTGGGTCACAATTCAGTAGACGCTCCCTGTAGAACGCTTGGTCAGTAACAAATGTGCGAGTAAACGAGGACAGAATCCTGTCCTGCCTGGTCTGGAGCGAATCTGACAGCACACTGGTGTAGGGTCAGTTGGTGATGCTCCGTTATACATAACACAGTAGAGTCAACCCTTCAGGTCGTTGAACTCGCGACATCTTCCTGCCCTTACCTCATGGCAGATCCGCGATTTTGTTTGTGACGGAAAGATGTGTACACCATTTGGTTTTAATGCCTTGTAGGTAGAGATGATGGTATGAGCCGCGATTTTGTGGCGGAAAGATGTGTACACCATTTGGTTTTAATGCCTTGTAGGTAGAGATGATGGTATATCGCGAACAAATGTTTGTGCCAACATAACCTTGAAAACACTGTGGTTTCATGTGATGTGTATGATTGGGTGTTGTAAACCTTGACAGAGCGTAGCTGTCTGCAGACCAATAATAGGCATCAAATATTACAATATCGGCATTCTTATTATATTAGTCAAGTTGGGTAACAGCTGCACGTAGCCTACAGGCGAAAACCAGTAAGCTTATGATAAACTACACGTACGTTGAAACCCAGATAATAGGCAAGTTTTCCAGCGATATACCATCATCTCTACTAATGTGTAGAGCTAGTGATTTTTAGTGAAAAGAAATATGCAACATTTTGTTTCAATGCCTCGTGTTCACATCTTGCTTCATAGTTATTGGCAGAGTGTATTTGTGCACAGGCGTCAATCATTAGACTGGGCCAATGAGAATTACGTCACTGCGACCCCACCCGTGTGCGATTAGTGAGCAGATCCCAAAGACGGTAAGAGTTAAAAACAGCCAATCACTGACCATGAAGCAGAACTGCAGATGTGCACATAAGGCACTGAAACAAAATGTTGCGTAGTTCTTTTCACCAAACATCGTTGCCGCTACTTATGTGCACAGCTGCAACTCTGCTTCGTGTTGTTTCAACTCTCACTTGTTTTGAGGTTCTATGGCAAATCCCATATGTATTGTGTGGAAACTGTCTTATTGTATTGATGCAGTCAAATGAGAGAAATGTCTGAACAAAGACACGCTGCCGATAGCCATAAAGCAGAAGTGTCAGTGTGCACGTAAGGCATTCAAATAAAATGGTATACAAATCTTTTCGTGACAAACTCGTAGCTCTTCCTATTGGACAAGAGCGATGAGGGACTGGTTATTATCCTGCTGTAAGATCCTACCAAGATAGTGTCAGAGAAGGGAACAGATGTAAGTAATCGCTCCAGTGTCAGCAGTTAGTAAGCGATATCTTCTTTCTTACTAGGATCTAGTGGTACCCTAGAACCATAACACGTGTAGTTGTACAGATATGCTTCCAGTTGTTCACGCCAGACTTCGACCATAGTGACTGAGCGAGGTGGCGCAACTACATGTTGGTCTCGCATTCGGGACGACCCGGCTTTGATCTTCGGCTCCGGCCATCCTGATTTCTGTTTTTCATGGTTCCTCGAAATCGCTCCAGGTGAATGCTGGGATGGTTCCTTGACACATGCCATGGATGACTCCTCTCCCAGCTGCTGTCATTGTACCAAGTTGTGTGTCACCATCTCTAATGACCTCTCTGTCGACGAAACTTTAATTTGATTTACTTTACCTTCGACCATAGTGGTTCGCAGGCAAGTTCAGGCGATACTCGCCCGAAACGACGGCGTACCACAAGCCTACACGCCAGATTCTGAACTTGTGTTGTGTTTCAACCATAGTTGAGTGTTGAACGGGTGTCGCAGTAGAAGGTTTGCGAATTGAAAATTTTCTTCGCAGGAAACGGTTCCTAACATCTCATGCGAACATCTTGTTAGCAGGAAGTTTTTCTGTGTGATAACACAGTCTTTCACGCTACACCTCATTTGATAGTCTTGAAGTAGAGGTGTATATGAGCTCTTGCTGCAATGTGTTATCGAGGTCTTATGCATGTGTCCATTAATGCACGTAAAAGTCTATCTGTAAGTTAAACAAACTTCTTGCTTGTACCATGATACTCCTGTAGCGCAACAAGTCCTTACGGTTATTTTAAGTATGTAGCTTACGTTCACGAACAGACATTCGACCAATATAGTTTTATTTCTTGGCTTTTAAGAGCTCTCAGCACCGAAAAGTTCGTAATTTTAACATTGTACCAGACACTGCCAGTACGTTAATAGTAATTTCCCTCACATAACACATTTTTCGGACCCATAGTCTTTGTACAAGCACATCTCAAAGTAGCACACTTGACTATTTTCGCTACATACCCAAAGTAGAAATTATTCAAACGATACAAATGAAATAATTTAGATTGAAAGTAAATGCATTTAGCTACAGAATTAATTTTTTTTGTTATTTCACCTAATTTTTTTTAATACAGGTATTTAAAGAAATGCAAAAATTTAGGTACGTACCTTCAAGAATTAGTTTTTATACAAACACACTTCGTATATTTGTGTGACCGTATTACAGGATATTACAGTATTTAACAGTTCACCGTATATCTTTGGCTGCAAACGTCCTTCAGGCGCGCTGCACAGCTGTCGACCAACAGTAGAAGTCAGATCAGCACACAGTAACTGGGAGTTCAGTCTGCTGTCAGGTAATAAGGCAGTATGTGCATGTCTCTTAGTAATGAGTATCTCGCGAGCTACCTCTAGTGGCCGCATTACGTTAGGTTTGACCCGGCCGTCTTCACTGCGGTTATTGGTTCCTGCGGAGTGCGCCGAGCCTACACACGCAAGTACACATCCTTGAACCTGCTCACCTTACGACACTGGTCTGCCTATACGTTGTTACAGAAGTTTATACTATGCTTAGTTATGTGGAACTGCCGTAGAGTCGCCTCTGTCTGACCATCTCGAGTCATTGTTGACAAAATGTATTACACGTGGTTAATGCAGCAAAAAGATTCGATTCTCGCTCTTAAAAGGTAGTTTTAAGGGGAATGGTGCGCGATCGTCTGTAATTATCAATATTTTCCGCTACTAGGTTTTCAGAAGGCGTATGAATATTCTTGACATTTCATGCTCTAAATGTTAATCTACTTGACCATTTACATTGTTAGCCTATAAATTACTTCCGTATTATCTGATAGTTGTTGGAAGATAAAAAAGGATTGGGTTATTCCTTTTCTCCGAACGAAGGCCAGATTATATTTATGTAATTTATTATCTAGTTATGTAACAAGGTGTAGTAGACTAACATTTAGAACATGAAATGTCAAAAATGTTGATACGCCGTCAGGAATGCTTGTAAATGGGGGAGGGGATACTGTCAGTTAAATATGGTCGTACACCATACACATTAAGTAGAATTACAATGAAAAGTCAAACACACTTAGTTCTTCAGACTTACAAAAATTTTGACATATGGCCTAATTTGAAATAGTATTCTGGTTAACTGTACAACTGCCAAATGCTACTCAGGAGACGGAAAGTGATGAAGGCTATATAGAGTGTGGCAGGTGCATATCGCCAATGTGTTGTTATCTTACAGGGTAAACAACTTTCCTAGTAATATGGTGACATGCCTTATATTATACTACTTATACACATACAGTCGAGGTTTCTTTTCCTATCTTGTAGCAGGTAAAAAGTAATGTTGATATCTGCTACGTACTTGAATGTCCTTTCATTGTTTTTGCCGAATTAACATGAACTGGGTCGGCAACAAACAAGCTTGTGTAATATACATTATAAAATAACGGTGAATTAGTTTAAAATATATTATATGTACTGTAAGAAATAAATATGAAGTAATTGCTGCCTCGGTGTCATTAAACTCTGGTAGGATCATATCAGACGAAATTACAATTTCCCAGATATAGATATATTCAACAATAACACTCAAAGATCAGGCAGTATTGCAATAAGACATTAAATAAAGTAACTACACTAGTAGTTACACACAATAAAAACATTACTATAACTTGAGTGTTTTTGCGGGAAGACATAAAAATAATGATTAATTAACTTATAATGAAAAATCTCTCAAATTCGATATTTCAATTATTAGTCATGAAAGTAAGTACAAAATAACTTTGCTGAGGTAGCAAACTCATTAGCATTGTGTGCAATATTGTCTTTATCAAGTGGCTTTTGTAAAATCAATCCAGTTAAAATATAATTTCAGTACTCCTGCAAATGTTCTAGCCATTATCAGGTTTTTTTTGATAGGGTTGAGCTATTAACATCTACTGAAGGAAAATAGGTTTACTTAATCTTACAGGCCATATATAAAATGCAGACACAAATAAAAAGCAGAGCTACTAATTGCACAGGGTGTCTGTTGCTATTCCAAATGCATTCTGTTTTCACACAATTCCTGCGTTTAAATTATCAGTAACAGTCTCATAACACTTATTGCAAAATTTTGTTCTACACAGTAAAACCCTTATCATCAAATAGATTGGTGTATACTATGAATTTTATTTTTAAAGTTTTGATACAGTAGGGGAGCGGGGGGGAATGGCGATCACTTAAGCAGAAATTAATTTTTCAACACAAAAACACATTATTAATAAAGTTAAAAAAATATGTACACTTTTGGCAGACATTAGACTACATTATTTTATCGCCACCCATCGGTTTTTAATATAGCATTAACATCTAAAAAACATAAACTACACGTATTACATTGATCGCCAT
>PNEQ01061388.1:0-10520 GCA_003012365.1 Medauroidea extradentata | reverse complement strand
TCAGTTTATATGACTGGAAAGTTGGCAATTTTTGAAAATATTTGATTTTTAAAAATTTATATCACTGCTAGGGTAAAAAAAACACGGTGGTTTGAATGCATGAGGTCAAAGAGGGGTACCCAGGGTGTTAATAAAAAAATATATAAGTGTATGGTTTATAGCCCTTTTTGAGTTACAAGGTGTTAAAAATGCCTTTTTTTAAGCTTCTAAAACCCAAAATTTAAGCCATTGTGATAAAAGTTTAGTATGTAAGAAAGTTGTGTTTATAGTAATCACAAGAAAGCGTGAACCCTTATCTGCAAGTTCGTAGAAACGGAAATTACATAACTTTAATGGGAAATTAAATATTGATTATTTTGTAGATGGCTGCAACAGCTGATTTTGCTGCGCGGGTCACCGCATAAAAGGGCCTATATCCAATACGGTGAGAGATAAAATTTTAATGAAAATGGTTTTCGCCTATTGGAACATGATAGTAACCGTAGTTAAATTATAAAAATTATACAAAATAGTCGAGCAACCTCCATTTGCTGATTTCACATGGAATGAACCTGTTGCTATGACAGCGCTAAGTAACAGCCTGTCAATAAGTTTGCGGCAATTTGTTTTTGGAAAGAGGCTAGAGACACCACACAGGTTTCTTTTGATTTGATGTTGGAACAGCCTGTTTTTTACGATATTGTCTGGCTTTGCTAGGACATGGCACGTGATGTGTGTGTTTCATGAAGGGTATCTGGTTCAAGTCCTGACATTTGTGTGGAAGGTTACCAGAGCTGAAGACGAGCAGGATGCTGAGAGCTCGGGAAGAGACCTTGACTACCTTTTCCATTAATTAGTTCATCTTAACAACAGGGAGTTTGTAAGGAACTTTAATCGTTACAGCGCTAGTGCTGAGGGAAGCTGGCATATCGACACGTTGTGTGTTCTGCATTCCTGGGACCTGACCGTGCATACCAGTAGAGGCAAGACTTCAGAGAACTTTGTCTGTGAAACAGCATCAAAGCCATGTGATGTCTGCCGTCGTTTAGGCACTATTAGTGATTTTAATACATTTTCTGAAAATTCAAAACATTTTAATTTGTACAGGCTTTCAACTGACTTCTGCCAGATAACCCAGATGTTTCACCCACCTTTTGCCCAGCAAATGTGACACCGGTGGGTATTGGGTAGCCTGTCGGCGAGGGCGTGATGGCTGTGTGCTTTCCAGGATACTCTCCCAAAGCGTTGACTGCCGTCTTCCTCATCGGACTCTTCCCACCATGTAATGATATTACAACGAGGGAAACTAGCGTTGCACTGAAGGTTGTGTCTGTACAGCAGGTGTAGCCGAAGGTGGATGGGAGGAAGTGGTGACAATGAGGGTGCTGATCCCCCGGATGGGAGAGCACAAAGGTGCCGAGGTTAGGAGTTACGTAGGAGGGGGTTCACAAGTCGAGGATTGGGTTGAGATGGGAACTGGTAACGAGGATGGGGTTCCAAGGAAAGCTGATCCACTGGGTGACTGCAGTGCCAGCCGAACAATGGCGAGGCCGTTGAGCAGGGTGCCTCTTCGTGCGGCGGCGGAAACTTCCCTCTGGATCCAGTACACCCCTGTGTCAGGATCTCTAACCTCCAGTGTCCTCTGTACAAGTTTGGCAAACTCCTGCCTGGCTCTTAACATCCTATTTGACTTCTTAGGCATTACCTGGCTGTGGCTCGGATGAACATAGTGCAGTATAGCTGTTAGAAGAATGATAGCCAGTATTCTGTAGGATCGCTTGGTGTGGCATGCAAAGCAGTGGTGCAGCGGAATTAGTGTTGGTGTTGGGCAGGCGGACTTCTAGTGGAGTGCTAGAAGTGCGCCTCAGCACGTCACTATGCCTTTTCACCTCTCCCAGACATGACAAAACCAGACACCTCTCGGAAAGAGCATAATGTAGTCGTGCTACCTCCGGAGGGTATTAATGAGGAAAAACTGGAAGGTGTGCGCTTTACGCCTCCACACAGATGTAGGATTACTTACGACGACCCAATAAGCACACTCCCGTGGCGATCCTATACGGTGCAGGGGTCTTACAGGTAAATGGGTTTGTCAACAACGGAGTGGGAAAGTATGGCAAGTGAAGAAAAGATAGGTATGACATTGCTGCGTGATTTATTGGCATACGCCAACAATGGAAACTAGAACACCCTGTGCCTAAAAAACCTGAAGGGCGTGTAGGATAGTAACCGAAGAGCACTAGTTTCCGTGGGGAGAGTTGTCGATGCAGGTGATGATGCTTCGGAAAGTGGCTATTGGTCGGCGAAGCTAGACAGCTGGCGTAGAAGGCTCTCACTGTCGTGATGGGCGCTTCTGGAAGGGATCCGGCGGTCACTGGTCTTCCGAGCCTGAAGCTGTAGCTTGAAGGAGTGATGATGATACAGAAATCTACTGCAGCAGAACTGAACCTTTCAGTTATAGCAGGTGTACTGCTACTAAGCGAGTGGCAATCAGATCGCGATTGCACTGAAGGCGTCTGACTGAGTGGCGAGTAGATTGCGACTGACTAGACTGACGAGACAGCTGGCTCTTCTGGAAGGGGTCAGGTGGTCCCTGGTCTTCCAAGCCTGGAGCTGTAGGTGTGCTGCAGCTGAACTGCGACTGAGAGGCGAAGGAATTGCGAACTGACTTCGGTGGCTCACGCTCCCTCTTTTATACCCTCCTTGGGATGGTTTGTGGTGATTGGCTGGCCACTCGCCTAATGAGAGACGGTGCAGACGCGAGGGGTAGTTCCTCCCTCTCCTATTGTCTTCTTGTGCTGCGGGTGGCGTGTCTACAGGCAGCAAGACATCTCGTAGGAAAATATTCTGTTAAACATCCCTGCCCAGGGTTTTGTGAGTGAAGGATAGCTAAGGAAGGGTTAGGTAGGCTTTAATAGAATCTACTTGGTGTCAGGTTGGAGTGCCCTGACATGTGCGGGAGTAATTAAGGTAGAAAGTCTTAGTGTTAGGTGCAGGAATATGGAACAGGCAGTATGAGGCAGCAGCTTCATATTTTAAGAAGACGATGTGAGCATGCGTCAAATGATAACTCATGCTCTACCGCTAGCTATACTTATTTTATTTTGCTATGCATGAAATGTTGAACCTATATTTTGTCGTACTGAATAACCCTCCAGGTAACTTAAAAAGTTGCCGCATATCTTTTCCAAAAATATTTAATTTCAGATTTTATTTTTATTATTATCATTATTAATTTTTTATTTTAATTATTTGAGTCAGTATCGTTGGTTGTAGTGAGAAGTGTAGTAGTAAGCGTGGTTTGAGGTTTAGTGTGGATGCATTTTATTTTATGACTCTACACACACTACACTTACTTTCCTGGTATTTGACTTAAAACTGTTTATTGCAATATTTTCACAGTTAGCTTTTTGATTGTGGATGGGTCAACGGATCATGTACCACAGAAGGGAAACATGTCAGCACGATAGCAATATTGTCTGAGTACTGCAAACAGGAAACAAGTCCAGGGCAAGTTCCCTTTATGCTAAATTATGAACTTATGTGAATGGTATATTACTACTGTCACAGAGGTTGACTTTGACAATCTGTGCGCAGATGATGCTGAAGAGGTTGTAATGTTACATGATGGAGCTTACGACGGAAGATTTCCTGTAGTTGGCAAATAAACATAGAGCCAATGATATGTTACCAGTAGGAAACGTACAGAAAGTATTGCCTCTGTGGAAAATCAGGTTGAAGAGATAATGCTAACTTTATTTAAAGCTAAAACTACAAAATAAAAAGAGCACAAGTGAAAAGTGCAGTGAAACACAATGGAAAGTGAGATGTGCTATAAGTGTGGGTGCTGTGTATGTATCTGCAAAGTGGAGCGCAGACCTATCCTTCCTTACAGCACAGTGCCTCTCTAGCAACTGGCAGTCTGTCTTGGTCAGAGGGAGGGGTGGTTGATGTGGAGAAGCAATAGGGTAGGGGAAGAAGACAGTTCACCAGGTGCTGAACTGACCACCTACTTACCATGAGACAACGGAAACAATTTTAAGGAAAAAGGACACAACACATCCTTTTTTTCTGTCCATTGTTTTCTCACTGGTCCAACATTATGAACGCCATGCTAACAAACATATCCACGCATGTTCCTATTTCGCAATGGTGTTACAGGACTTGAATTTTATGAACATAAAAACAAATTTTGAATAGTTACTACAAACCACTTTCCTCTGTAAATTACAAAATAATTACCTCGGGCCAAACTCTACAGCATACCAGTATTCAATCAAGTGCCTTCAATGTACACAAATAATCAGTACGATATGTCCACTGTCGAGATCTATAATTATATATCTTTTGTTCATACACCATACATGCAAGTTTTCCATCTCGAAAAGAAAACAGAAGTTTTCTATAAATAAGCAAGCAAAAACTTAAGAGTAAAAATCATTCAACTTATGAACAGTTCATATGGTACACGGCAAACAAAGCTCCTACAAAACATTCATGACTTTGTCATATGCTTTTCTTTACATTCATATGGCTACAGTGCAACATTAGTAACGGACAACAAACAATAAAAAGCTTGTTATACACGAACACACATGCTCAAAACAGATCCGAACACATGGAAGCATTCTACTCATAGTTGTGTGTTATTTTTATAATGAGTACTAAAAGGGTTGACTCCAGCAAAATAATAAAACACCAAATGAATGAAAAGATAAACCTTTCTATCCATCTGAAACACAAAACTTACATGAAAGCTGGACTAGCTAATATAGAGATAAACAGAACTGTAAGGAAATTCATATATCTAGTAACAAATTAAGGGCATCGCCTACCTGTGCTTTAGCGGAGAATAAGTGATGGAGATATAAGAATCGCCTTGAAGCATGCATCAAATACCGCATAGCCTCAACGAGCCAAGATCTGAACAAGCGTGCAAGGTTCCCACTGTAGGGCGCTAAGCGGAGACTACGTAATTTTATTGGTGGAAAGTCCGTAGGAAAGTTCAGTGCACGTCAATATCTGAGATTCACATATATCCACGTAATACATTTTGAAGTACGGCAGTCTGAAAAGCCCGTACTCCGTTATGTTGGAGGGCTTAGAAACAGTGTTTCTAATGAGATTCCAATCTTGTTTGAAGTGTTTTTTCTTTTCACGTGTTGGTACAATGGGCACATGTGAAATATTTTTGTAGCAAAAACATGTTTACGAATACACTGCGATACATATGAAGCGCGTGATAGGCGGCACCCTTAGACATACATAAAACATTGAAAGGTGAATCACAGAAACATACCAAACCACTATCACAGAATAAATCAACACCCCAGTTCAAAAGGGAAACAAAAATTTCCAGGTTTGAATAAAACGCACATAGAAAGATTTACATTTCGTTGAAAAAACTTTTGTCATATTTGGTTGAAACTAACTTTAAATCAAAAGTACAGAGGCAAATGTTTAAGGTGTTTAAAATGTTTATAGTCTGCCTTTACTGAAATTATCACACTTTAAATTAAAAGAAATACAATTTCTACAACTTGACTGGCAATCAGAATGAAGTGAACTTTACATGTTTTTCTTTTCAAGAGGGTAGGGTGCACTTCTGTCTATGTGTTGGTGAGCCAAACTCAAAAATGCAATTTTTGAGAAGTTTCCCTTCTGAACTGTGCCATCGAAATAACTAGTAACTGAAGTGACAAGACGTGATTTTTATCTTACTCGTTTAGTGTTGGAGTATGTGGATGTTTGGTTACACTGAAGTTTAACAGACACATTTTATATAATCTGTGAGGAACATCATATTTACCATTACTACACATAAAATGGAAATCCAAACTGACTACAGTATTTCTTAAAACATAAGCAGTTGTTTAAACCAATGTCTCAAATACCATATGGCTGTGTTTACTTTCCTTACACCCCGAGAGCTGGTACAATAACAATACTAAAAGCCTACCTTGTCACTTCTGTTACTACTTAGCGGTATTTATTCTGTACCACTATGTCATTACAAGCACCTGTGTATTATGTACACTATGCACAGTCAAAGAAAACAAAGTAGAAAGTATTTCCATTCACTTGCCGTGCAGAAAGCTGGAAAGGGAGTTTAATCTGCGAAAACAAAACACAATGTCAACAAACGTGACAGTAAAAATACCTTCACTGGGCTTCCAGAGGCCTCGACTTTCTCCACTCTACGCGACTTCTGTAAACAACACGCGTGTCTAAGGTCTAGAAGAGCGAGGACAGCAGTGACCAAACCTACTTGTCCACCAGTCATCCATATCTACTAACTACTTTTGAAACACGAACACTGTTAAGAATGTATGACTGGAGAACAAGGAAGCCTGGTACACCACAACAAAAAAAACAAAAGTAACAGTACAGAAACAAAAATGGAGACTGGTTAACAAATAGAGAGCCTAGAGCAATCAATGAAATTTTGTTCTGTTCCACACTATGCTGTCTACAGTTATTGATACTTAAAAACTAGACCACCTAAATTATTTCTGTCAATACGAACACTGCTTTATATCTAACCATAACAATCTCATGTGCATACATACTGTACATATTACACTAAGCAGTTCCAATTCAAACATTTATCAAGAGAGCTCTAGCCACACAGTGTCCCACCTGCATTCAAGGACTCGTACATTTACACTGTACAGTGTACTGTAGTTTCTACACAAAAAGCAATACCAACTGCAAGGGTACTTCTGAGTAATACACAGTACTTCAACATACATTAGTTCAAAGTACAGAAATATTGTTCTGTGTTTTACGTCCATCACATTAACATGACATCAAAAGCCTCCCTCACATAAGAATTACTGTATATGTTTGGTTTTGATCTTTGATCAACAAGCTGGTACACGGCAAAATAATTTAGAGACACACAGCAATTTATACATTATAAATGCACTACTGGTACACAAACCTAAATTAACTACTTAACAACTTATATAACTATTCCAAAATAAATAACTTTGTACCCCAGTGACATGTCTTTGTGTTATGTTGATGTTTCTGATCGCTAACAAGAATGGCTTTCTGCATGACAGTTTGTTGCTGCGATCAAAGGGATACCATATTTTATGCTAAATACCAGGACATGGGGTTGTTTATTTTTGAAATATTCAAGTTAGGTCCTTCTTAACTTCATTGTTAGAAACGGTTTCCAAGAACAGATTTGCGAGAGAGAGAGAGAGAGAGAGAGAGAGAGAGAGAGAGAGAGTGAGTGAGTGTGTGTGTGTGTGTGTGTGTGCGCGTGTGTATAGATATATATAAAGATGACATTCCCACTAGCCTGGTAGTCTTAAGTTCTTGAGTGGCTGAGTGCCAAGTTCAACGAGTGTCGAGGAATCGACAAGTGAATGAGGAAAGGAGCCGGTGACAGTCGCTGTGTGTGAGCATGACTGTGATGTCGAAGGTGACCAGTTACTGCAGCCCAGGAGGAGAAGATACAGCAGATTTAGAGAGCTAGTATACGGTGAACGACAAGTAGATGTAAAAGGAAATTGGCAAGGCTTCCGGAACAACGAGAGGTACAGAGAAATATGCAAGTACAGTAGCAAGACTGTTGTATAGATGGACATTCTCACAGTGATATTTCATGGTGAACATACCTACCTGTACATACTGTTAACAGACTATGTAGCTACAACTTACTGTAATTGAAGACATAATTCCACAATGTTTGTGGTGGCCCCTTGAGTGTGGCGACAGTGGTGCTGTGGCAGCCTTTATAGGAACTGTGACATTTTTTCCACATTGATTATAACATAGATTGTGTCCTATGTTTTCTTTTTACTACATTCCTTTCTCTATTTAATTCCCACTATCTGAAATTGAGTCATTTGCATCAGAAATACCCTCAAGAACAAGGTCAAATTGGGTCCTTTTTAGTATAATTAAAAGACAGTTTTTGTAGTCACGTTTCATTATTTTGTAATAAGTTGGATAAATGTTACTTGTGTAATAGGTAACCATGAATATGATAGTTCTATTCTTGAAATAATGTTCTCTAAGTTTTTCGAGGAATAGAACATTTTGGTACTTGTTCACAACGCATCGACAAGTCACATACATGCGAAACTGTACTGTATAGACAATTATGTTGAATTGTATATGGGAATTCTTGCACGTTGTTCTGAAATTGTTACATTGTTAAAAAAAAACCTCTTCCCATTTTGGACATATGGTAATTTTGAAGAAGTACAAAATCATGCATGTTGTTACGTAAAATCATGTAACGTGTACATTTTTTTACCTTTATTATTGTGAAGAATTTTTGTATCTTTACTCAGTTTTGACATTTAAAATTTGTCAAATTGTTACAATGTTGTTGTTTGCGGTTATTACGTGCATAAATGTACAGCACCACTAAAACATAAACGAATAGGGAGTGATATTGTACTCTACAACATTTCACACCTTAAACTTTATTTGGTGAAAATAATTGTACAGAATATGCTATTTATGTACCGTATTTGCCGGCATATAAGACAAATTTTTTTACATATTTTTAGCCTTAAAAAATTGCTACTCATTTATATGAAGGTGCACAAATTTTGGTAACCTAAATATCGTCTGAAAGTTAAGCTGTAAGCTGTGGAGTTGTATAATGTTTCAAGGAATTGCGTTTTTTACAACAAATGAAAACAAGTGCCCCGTTATTTTTAACATTTACGGTACGAAGTCATATTCATAACAAAGGACAGTTTTTCCTCGCAGCGAAGTGGCGATAGATGCAGATGGAGAGCGTGCCTAGATTCTTTGTCTCGCCAGCCCACAACTCTCGGGCGGAGAAAACTGGAATCTAGTTACCGTACCACACATTCATATGTCTACTGTCTAGTGTTAGGCTGGCAAGCAACAACAGCGTGCAGGAATGCAATGATCTTGCAAGCAGCTGTTGTAGCCCAGCGTTGCCATGTAGCGCACGCATGCCTCAGTCCGGCGTTGCCAGGTCGTGCACAGCTGCCGGCAATTGATGACGTCGCCGCCTGCCGCTGTGCATTTCCTTGGCTCTTGGGCGCCCGTAGGACAGTAGTAGCCAATGATATTGGTTTAAGTGTCTCCTATGATGTTTATATAACAGTAATAAATGAATTAAAGATATTTAAACTAAATATTTAATGTTTCTGGCAAAGGAAAAAAAAAGATATATTTTTCTGTCTGGAATTTTAAAATTAATAATATACTTCCCCCCCCCCCCCCAAGACTTTATACTTTCAAAACCATGACTCGTCTTATATGCAGGGTTGCCGTCTTATATGCAGGGTTGTCCCATATGCCCCGGGCAAATACGGTATCTAAATAATTTTATTTATTATTTGCTTGGCCTAGTTTAATAATGAGTAAGGAAACTTTCTCTTCTATTGTTCAGGATTTTTTTTTTGTTTTGAATTGAATAAAATCACTGTTGATGCAGGTCAAACAGGATTATACTAGTACACAAAATGTATTACTATTATGTAATCCATTCCTGAGAACTGAGAGGACTTTTACAGTACACGAGGAAGGGGATGAAATGTAAACCAACCCCCCTCAAACTGGGATAAAAGAACTGTACATAAAGACAAGCAGCATTGCTGATGAATGACTACAAGCAGTGTTTGCTAACAAACAAGGTTCTCTGACAGGTCATGCATGGATGCCTATATCCTCCACACAGAAGTGCATACACATGTCCCAAAAATGAATGTCAAGTCAACAGGCTGTTACAGACAAAGTCAAGACTGACCACATGACCACATATGTACCATGAATGTCATGTAAGCCATGACTTGCTGCCTGAGGAAGCTAGTTCAACTAGCAAGATGTGGTGACAGTGCATCTGTGCAAGAAAGTATGTCGTCCCTTTATGTGTGTACCAGTTTGAAAGTATCAACTGTAAGCACAGTGGAACCTTATTATAATGAAAGCTTTCTTAACACTACATTTATGTTAGGTATATCCAGACAATTTACATGTATTACAGAGATAGTGCACATAAAAGTTGCTGTTACAGTAAAGGTGGTGATATAAGCCTTACTCTTTATAATAAGGTTCCACTATACAGTACTTGTACTGCTCTCTCATGTTACTGTATTTACTTGTGTATAACGCGCACAAATCAGGGGTGCGGGATATACACAGAAAATGGGTTTGGGAGGAGTGGGGGAAGCGAGTTCTAGTCTTAAATTTATGGGTGTCACGAGCAGGTGGGAGATATCGTTTCTCACCTCCTGCTCCTCCATTATTACTCCTCTTCCGTTATTTTCCTCCTCCCTCTCCAAGCCATTATTCTGTAACCAAAACTGCTAAAACTGTAATTTTTTTTTTTGTTGAGTGGCGGAAGCAACGTAAAATCGGCAATTACATAAATAAAAAAAGGGCAAGCTTGCTGCTGGCCTGGCACAGCCACTATCTCATGCTAACTCCTCCCGGATGAGACAAGTTGGAAGTGGTAGGCAAACAGCAAAGAGAGAGAGGGAGGGAGAGAGAGGAGAGAGGGAGGGAGAGAGAAGAGAGAGGGAGGGAGAGAGGGAGGG
>PNEQ01061387.1:0-10520 GCA_003012365.1 Medauroidea extradentata | reverse complement strand
CAAGTAGTTGGTGGAGTGTTTGTAATATATCATTAACCAACATTGTGGCAATGTTGGAAAAGAGTTGGTAATAAGTAATAAACCATTAAACAACGTATTTCCAATGTTGGCTAGTAGTTGGTGGAGTGTTGGTATACCATTAACCAACATATTGCCATCATTGGTGAGTAGTTGGTGATATGTATGATGAACCACTTATAAACAATGTTGGCAAGTTGTTGGTGGTGTGTTGGTAATTTACCATTAACCAACATATTAGAAACGTTGGCTAGTAGTTGGTTGTGTGCATTGGTGTTTGGTTGGAACTGTGTCCTTTTTTGGTTGGCATCCAACTAAAAATGTAATGTTGGGCCAACGTAGGCCCGAGTGTCTTTTCGATGTCAGGCCAACGTAATTTTTCCAACGTTGGCCCAACCTTGGAGCAAATGTTGGGCCAACATTGGCCCAACCAAAAATTGCTACTGGGGACGTTACATATATAGCAATGTTTTACACGGTTCGGTATAAATCATGTAACAAACATGCTAATGCATTGAGCCTTATGGCAAACGAGCGATTGAATGTACAAAAACAGCTGATTCTACCAGCATGCAATCTGTTCTGACGTCACAGGCCAAGCCATCCATTGACAATACAGTATCATAGAATACTACAGTGTAATGTTACCAACTTTATGCAGTTAATATGAACGTTATAAACAATTTTTAACTAGTTCGAATTATGTGTTCTTGGTGTTATGAACTTTACGTCTGAAAACAAATTTTGTATACACTAATGAAAGAGGAATGTTTCAAACTTTGAAATGAATTAAGGGTACACTGCTATTTTATTAATGCATAAGTATGACCTGCGAATAGAAATTTAATTAATCCATGGCATCCTCAGTTTTATAGCATCATTTCTTGTCTTCCAAAATTGACGCTTTTGTCCATCCGAAGAATAAATTGTAATTTATACAACTATCTTGCATTTTAAAAACAAAATAAGTGTCTTCTTGCAGTGGAATTTTTTCCGCTGTTTTACGTCCTGAAGCATAAAACTCTGTGGCAGTGCTTTATGTATTTGTCATGACAAACCATGTAATGTGGAAATTTCTTTACAGCTTACATTAGCAGATATGATTAATGTTTCAGTTGTGATTGTAAAATGTATATTACTTTGGAGCAGTGATGGATACAGAGGATGAGGCAATAAGAAGAAATTACAAACAAAATTTTACTTAACTTTATGAACAGATTTTTTCCAGAAATTAGTGACAGTTAGTAAGAAATATGAGCTAAGGGTAGACTAGATGGACCTGACCTACCGTATCTAATTATTTGTTTAAATGTTGTCGTGTCTTCCCCCCTCCATCACGATTTTCCGAAATACTCATTCCTGGATCCATGTCTGATTTGAAGTAATTTTGCAGGTATATGTACATAATTTATTAATGTATTTACAAATATGTGAGACAAAATATATGATTCGTCCATAAACACAATTGCGATTCTCATTTCTGAAACGTCGCATAGTTTTTAAATAATCTATCCGTTTTTGTCGAATGTCTGACTTCTCAATTTATAACAAACGCTGTGATTTTGTTTTCTGCCATCGAAAACCTAACTTCTTCAGAATTTTCCGTAATGTTGTACAGTTACCTTGAAAATTTATTTCTTCTTTAAGTTTACTTCTTAAATTTTCAACTGTTGGGACACATTTGTCTATCACGTAAATGTTGTACACGATTCTACGAACTACTCATTCATCAAAATTATCTAGTTGGTATTTACTTGTCTTTTGACTTTTCTTTTCTGGCGTCACAAAGGGAGTTCCTTCACCAGTGCCGACTGTCTTAACTTCTCCTTTTATTTTTCGCACCGCACCACGAGACACTCCGGTAGCTGCAGCTGCCCGCAGCTGAGCTTTTTCCTTGGGAATCGACAGTTCCATGGCTTGGGCTTCGTTCTCCATAAACACAAGACATTATAAATTACTTCCCGAGTCTGCGAATGTAATTTTTTCCCTTTTAACGTTGATAAAACTGGCGGCATATTTGAAAAAAGGAACGATAAAAACGATGTAAACGCAAACACGTCCAGTAAGTCACTCGATTTAACAAAAACGAAAATGTTTATTACACCCACATTATCACTTATACGAACACTCAATCAAACTTAATTAGTTCAATACAAAAACCGATTAAACGATCCTTGTTTAATACGATCCACGTTAAAATAGTCCTTTCTGCATACTGAAGCGAAGAGCAGATTGTTTCCGGTCGGATAGTAGGTAGAGGACCAGTGAGTTGTGCGCATGCTCGGGCTGTCCTTCACCTCCTCCCTTGCGGCTTCCAGCAGCGTCTTATAACCGTCACTCAGGCCTACCAGATATACTGCGCGCGGTGTAGTACTTGTAGTTAGACACACATATCTGAAAGTTAGACTAAACATTTCTTTGCACCCTTGTTTCTTCATTAAATTCTTTGGCAATTTTTCGGGTACTAGTAGCCTATTTTAATCCTTGCAACAAATACTTGCAAGCATGGCCAGCATTGGTCAAGCAATAGAATTTGCAATTTAAAGGAGTGTACAAAATTTACTTGTATGATGTAAATAACTTGTCAGTGTTTTGCCAAATGTACTGTGTTTGTTGTTGTTGTTCAGTGACTCAACTAATGTTAAAATGCATGTCAAATATTTAAAAGTGTATGATTTGGTAATCATAAATTACTGAGTGCTGATGTGTTGCCATTTCTTATTTAGGGACTAGACAATACATTTCACTGGATTTTATCCCCTGCATTATCTCTCTGAGATCACCTGTGAGGTGGAAAACAAATTGGTGAGAAAGATGTTACATTAAAAAATAACCCCTCAGAGCAAAAAAGTGGGACAGGAAAGACCACAGTAATTAATTTATGTATTGCACAAATTCTTGCTTGCTAAACATTTGCAGTACTGCTTGCGTGAAATGTTTGCAGTACATATAATCTTGTGATCAGCTCTCTTCATGTGCCGAGACAAAATGCCGTAAAAGTTATTTCGCTCTGTTTTTTGTCAGTTGCATGAACTAAAATGTGTGTGCACCTTTTCTTTTCATTTACTGTACAAGGACAGTACAGAAGAATCTTGTTATATGAAATGTTCCGACTTACAACACTGCTCTGGTTATGAGATCATTTTCATGTGGTCGCTTAAACTGTTTCAGACCAGTAAATCATCCTCTCATAATGTTTTCTTTATTATAAAACCAAACAAGATGGTCCAGTGGCAACATGGACTCATATTCTGAAGACGTCTGGTTCAATCCTCAGCTTCGGCCATCCTGATTTCTGTATTCAATGGTTTCACTAAATTGCTCCAGGCAAATGCTGGATGTTTTCATTGTGTCACTCAGAATCTTTAATTTTTACTTTGTTTGAGTGGAAAGAAAGTGTATATATTTAAACACTGTATTTAACATTTTAAATTTTTCTACTAAACCACCACAAAATATACATTGCAAGTGGGACAAAGACATCGTATTTGGCAAAATGTCAACCCCGCTTGACGGCACGTTTGACCTATTTCTTCGTACTACATTTTAAATTAGATTAACATTAGCAACATATATACAACTAACAGTAACTATATTTTCTATTCAATGCGGAAATACAAAGGCTGCTAGGTAGCTAATTACGTAATAACATATCAGATGCACAAATACTAGCAGAGTATCACGGAGCATGATAGTTACAAGGACGACACATAATGCGCGGGAGCGTAATTATCAACGTTTCGTGTAACAAATATGTTTCCCTGGACGAACAGTAATTATCTTTTCTTCACTGGATGAAGTTGGCTTGTCCGACAAATTTCGCAAATCGTGTGCCTGTGCATTGTGTGTAATAGTTTTATGTGTGTAACTATCACGCTCCATAGTACTTTGTAAGAACTTATGTATCTTAAATTTTAATATGCAATTACGTGTTCTATTCTGTAAACATATTGAACTGTTGGCTATATATATATATATATATATATATATAAACAGATTGAACTGTTGGCTACATATATAAATATATATAAGTAGTTTTTTATATCAATCGTATTATTTTGTACATAGTTTCCACATAGTAATTTATTTTAGGCATACAAGTCACATGCTACCATTATTCGTATCTTATGCAGATAGTCGGTCATTTCCTGAAATGTACCAAAAGCAACGATGTTGTTTGTGTTATGTAAAGTGTTTTTTTTAATGCAGTTGAATAGTATAAAAATTATACGTTAATATAAGCAGTCAAGTTCCTCAATGCCTTGCCGTCTACAAAAATAGTACTGTACAGTACACAGACTCCATAGTCTCATGTAATTTTTTTCTGATATTTTTTTTGTAAACTTGGAAATATTTACACTCTTTTTGCGTTAGCAAAAGTCCATCATAAAAATACTATTTCCGAGAAATACTTTTTCAAAGTCACGTGAAAGACAACGGGCACAATTATGCTGCAGTGCTGTGTTTAGAAAGTGCCCAATCACTTACTGTTTTAAGAACTATGATAGTTTTGAAATTGTTTTGCATACAAGTAAACACGATTTTTTAGGCAGATGTATCTCCTGTGAGTTGCATGTAACAGTCTGTACTGTATAGGTTTTTCTGTGTACGTAATTTTAGAGAATGAGTTTCTTTCAACAGAGCATTGTGGTCTAAAAGTCTACATAATGAAACTGCCAAACGTGTTTTTCAGAGTGGAATGTTCAAAATCAGGCAATTTACTCTGTAAAGGTTCTACCATTGCTGCTGGCAAAACACATGTACCACGTACAATAGTTTTTTTTTTTTTTTTTTTTTTTTTCAGAATACGTGACAGCTCCTGTTGTTAAATTACGTTATGTAGGGGAGGTACACAAATGAACATAAACAAAAAACTTTTATTGGAATTGAAGTCCAGTAATAAATAAAGCATGCCTAGAAAATTAGTTTTGCCAATGTGAGCAAAAGTGTTTTCATGCAAGTCCCGAGCTGTCCAAACATGATTCTACGTTTAATTGACCTAACATTCATAAAATAATACCTAGACTTGGAGCTCGAGTGGGGACTATCTACAGCGCTGTGTTGCCACATTGTGCAAGTAAAATGTTGCCGTACAACAATTTGTCACTAACATTTTCTTCTCCAATTTAGTCCAGGATTCGCATGGCGTGCTTCTTATGCGTTTGTATCTGGACATTCTGTATATAGTAGTAATGAGTAGTGTGTTTTTTCGTGGACATACACGTACACCGCAAAAAGCTTTCTAAATAGTATAGAAAATTTTATAACCATACACAACACGGAACACTTTCCAAGCTTTAGCTTGTAAACCGAGCAAATGAGGAATATTGTTAACATACAAGTCTGGCTACACCAGTGTACAGTTCTGTTCAGAATAAATGAGCGGCTGAAAAAGTTAAAGTCCACTTCGTGTATGATCGGCTGTTAAGCAAAGATAACGCCTGAGTACCTAGGCAAACACGCAGCGTAAGTAAGTGTCTCCAATCACGGTGAAGTTGGGGCTTGCGAAATACAGTCGCTCTATTATTTGCTGTCCGTTCTAACCATAAAACTGTGCCACCATAGCGTGGGCATTTGATTGGATATGTTGTGAAAAGCTTTGTGACTCACTGTAATCTATGTAGAGGAAGAATTACATATATCACTCTGGCAAGTTGTCATTAATTTACACAGAAATGAGAAAAGTTCCGTTATTATTTTTATTGGTATTTATACTGTTTTCATTGTTTTTTGAACAGCCAAATGAAAGTATTAAGAGGAAATCCACAGTATTTGTTAGTAAATCATACCAGCGTTTCTCTGGCATGATCTTGGGAGACAAGTGAATACCAGGCTGACCTCCGTGGTGCAATCGGGTGGCGCGCCGACTTGCGGTAAGACGTTCAGGTTCAAAGTCCCGGGTGAGGCATGGGTGTAATTTAGTTTAATTGGAATAGAGAAATATGTGTAACCGTCTCTATCAATCACATTACCAACGAGATGTAAACTCTATAACAATAAAAATAAATAAATTCAAAACCGAAATTAAGATGGCCAGACTTAGGATCGAACAGAAGTCCTCCCAAATGAGAGTTTAAACCATTATAGCTGCGCCAGCTTTCTATAATGTTTAATTATATTACACGGACTTATAATTGAATGGGCGGTACGTAGCGATAAATATACAACTAAACCTTGCCAACCAGTTATTTTGTCTTCCCTATGCACCGAGCTCAAGGTTGACACAGAGTGCGATGGAACAACACTAACACATATAACTGGAATTTGGGAGGACCCGAGTTCGATACCCATTCAAGGCATCCTGACATGGGGTTTTTCCATTGTTTCTCTTCTCACTCCAAATGCTGGGATATTTTTTTTCAACAAAAGCCTCCCTTAGTTCCTTTCACGTAAGTTGTGTTGTTTGCCTTCTCTATTGACATCATTGTCGACGTACGGCGTCAATTTCTGTGTGAATTTGTTACATAGATTTTCATCCTAGGCTGGTCTCGTCTAAGAAAAATACAGAATGGACAAATAGCAATACGTATTAAAACCAAGTCTCACAATTGACTGACATAATAATTCGTCTACTAACAGTTAAAGGATACCGTGCATGTATATAATCCGATTATAAAATTAAATAGACAATGCAAAGTTTTGAAATATACTCTGATTAAAAAAATATGTCTTATATAAAAGGGCCGCTTATTTTCCCGAAAAAAAACCCTGCAACAATTAGTTCCAATGACTTGTGTGCGCACTTGTACCAATGATTCTTGATCAATTATTAGATGGTTTTATTCTCAGTGTTTTAGGAATCTACCCGCAAATCACAGGCGAGTGGTATCGAAGTAATGTTGTTTTGGTTGGCGAAGTCAAATAATCGATGTCTGTACACAAAGAACGCTGTCAATAACCACGACTCATAGGTGCTGATGTGCACGGAAGCCACTGAAACTCAGTGGTGCAAAAATTATTTCGCGAAAACTACCGGCAATACTTGATTATTTTATTTATGTTATTTTATTTACGTCTTAGGTTTTACATGGCTAAACTAAGGCGTTCGCCTTTTCTTGCATTTAACCAGGATTATTTTACATTATGAAGCTATAAATAATAATTTAAAAATATTAACAATAACAAACTGTCGAAACGTTCATTTACAAATGGAGCTAAGGCTGTTTTTAGAAAATATTGCTTTAGCAAAAAGACAATTTTATGTAAAATAATATAAAAGAAAGGAAAATTAATCACTTATATTCTAGTAACATATGATCTAGTATAAACATTTTAAAGAAAACAAACATTTATAATTATAACTTTGGTTTTATAATAAAACAACATGTTTACTGTAAAAGAAAACTAATTATTACTAACATTTTAAAAATACGAGAAAACTTAATTTGAGTAACAAGAATTTTCAAATTAAGTCTGTCGTTTAAAAAAAAAATTCTTTTTAAAATTGTTTTTGAATCCCAATCTAGAAGTTATGGTTTTTATTTCTTCTGGGAGCTCATTCCACGCTTTGTGTACAGATACACAAAATTACTTCGCAAAACTTTGCGATTTATAGGCCGGTGAAGATAAAATAACATTTTTGAATTTGCTTACCTAGTTTGACGATTGTATTTATTAACTATTATGTGCAGTATAAAGCCGTTCTTACGGTTATCAGAAACCAAAAATCTTGAAAACTATCTATCCAGACACTTCGTGGAATGACTTGCCTTAAAACTATATTCACTGCGTAGAATTATTATGGCGTTTTGGAACAGAAGTGCGTTGCTACGTTTAACATCATTGTCAGGAATTTCAAGATCACGCATGCTTTGATGTGTATTTTATAAGAGACCAGATAAATCTAATGTAGTGTTGCCTACATAGCCAAACAAGTGAACATACGTTCAGCGACATAGTTATGCAACGTGCAAATACAGAAGATGAAAGGGTGTGAGACCACTATTTATTTTTGCGGAAAATGTTGTACCAAATTCATATATTAGTTTAAATATTAGTTTCGGTTATGTCCAGTTAACACTACTAAAAATAAATCAGCCTGAACAGATCGAATTAAGCCACACTAAAGAGATTCAAAATTAAGTTTACAATATTTGGTGTCCTGAAGATCATGACGGACATAATACATATCATAAATTAATTAATGTAAGAAACTATTTGAACTACGTTCAACAGGTAGCTCGAAAGTGTTGAAACACAAGTGTGCTTTGTGACGCAGTTTTAGTCCCTGCATATCAGAATGTGCTGCAGATCTACTGCTTACGTAAGAGCCAGGAATGTTCTGCTTTGTGGACCATTTGATAATTATATGCTTAACCAGGCCATTGAATCACAAGTCAGTGATATCTACATGTATATGCGAGTCCCATTATCAACCAAGGTGATTTGAGTATTGGTATTCTCGAACGCTTTACAGGGCGCAGTTACACTTTCTTACAAATTGGTTAGTCTCAAATGTGTTCTCACTGAATTCGAGACGAACTCGTATCATTCATAGTAACGTTCCGCGTTGCTAATTTCGATTCTCATATTCGTGGCTGTGCTGTTTTTGGGTACTATGGTGTATTCTTATTGGCACGTTATCTTCGCTAGCAAATCGATGGGAAAAAGCGGCGAGAAATTCATTCAAAGTTAAACAAGAAGAAACGGAAATCACAGGGAGATATATAAAAATGATACTATTGATATTTCTAGATATTTTTATTTCCTAATATCAGTGACATTTACAAAATTGTATCATGCTGACCCAAATATATATTTTTTTTTACCAAATTTGTATTCAAATAAGTTATATTCATTTTGGACGAATTATTTACTATGCTACTACACTTGCGCTAGAAACACGGTAGGAAACACTCTTTTCAAAGTCATTTACTTACGTGATGTGTTTAACTTGTATTTAAAATATATTCTCTTGTATGTTACAAAATGTTAGTATTTCCTTATTTTTTACTTTTAATATAAATACCATTTTTTATAGTGAGTACACAAGAATATAATGTTTCATGATTTTCCCTGTGACATTGATAAATCATAAGGGAATACTTAAGATATACGGACGTAATTTTATGATAACTTGCTATGCAATAATTACATACCAAATTCTGAAAAAATAAAATAAACGTGGTACTGTTGATACGTCTATCCAACTTCATGTCAGACCTCAACTGCCATCTTCAGCGGGGAACAAAAGCACAATCGGATGATCATGATCACTTAATATTGAAGGATAATAATACGTCTGACAGAATACCACGACATGACTGTCCAATATGTTATCAAACTCCGGTCGTTTTTCGCACTTGACTGCAAACAACGTTGATTGTAAACTTGGGTAGTATCCGGACAAAAACTTTGCCATGAAACTTAAAACTGTGAGAAGCAGTCTTCCATTGTTCCACACCAGGTATTATAACTTCAGCACCACTGTATCCTTAGGTAGCATTTCTTATTATCAATGGATGCGTGGACTTGTAGGTCGTCTTTAAATACCCTGCTACTATACTTTTGTTCGATTGTTTTGGTACTGACAGGCGTGTGAACATGACAGTCACTTTGGAACTATTGTATTATTATTATTATTATTATTATTATTATTATTATTATTATTATTATTACGAAATATAATTTTCGCCTGTCTAAATCGCTGAACGCACTCTTCAGTTCACATAAGTATTCTTCAGATGCTGTTCTTTTACAAATACTTTGCAGATGTTTGGAGGGCAGATAAAATAAATAGCCTAATCTTGGCTACTGTACCTCGCGACGCAACAAACACCTCGTCTACCTAGGTTATATTACGAATGTATCCATTATACGGTAGGGAGAAAATACGAAATTACAATAATTAATTTTTATATGGATTTTTATATACAGGATGAGTCATCAGCTCTGCGACAAACTGTGACAGGATGTTCCTTGCAAAATAACAGTTAGAAAATGTCTGGCAACGAATGCCTGGAAACCACTCCTAAGGGCAGGAAACCCCTGTGAAGATGGGGTTGCAAGTATGGTTTTTATTGAATTTGACGGGAACCATTTTATATTAAGGGATGAAAATTTGTAGGTATGCCAAACAATTCAGTGGCTGTGGCATGCCATTACCCCTGTTGATCTACCGCATACCCTACATAGTCAAATGGGGGTTACCATCCCTTGGAATGGTGAAAAAAGTGTCTTCGGACGGCGTTACATAAATTATGACCACGGATTATGAATAACCTTTCAAGGACATACAAAAAAGGTCCTCTTGGTAAGAACACCTCCGACGAATGGTTTGCGAGAAAACAGACCTCCAACATGTAAAGTCACATAACGCTTATTAGGTTAGCGTTGTTACCGATACACAAGTAACGCTGTGACCTAATCGCACCCAGTTGACGTGAACACTTAGCAGAGTGGTGTCATTTAACCAGTAGGTCGTTCAATGATTGCATCAACGCCGTTTATGTATGTTGTTTGCCATAGTAGTGCATGCAGTGTGGTTTGTGGAGCACTGCTTC
>PNEQ01061384.1:0-18544 GCA_003012365.1 Medauroidea extradentata | reverse complement strand
TTATTACCTGGCTGTGGTGCTTCAGAACCTGTAGTCATGTTCTTAGTCTTCCTCAGTATTTTGAAGTAATTATCCCTTATATCTTTCCATCGTCTTTTGCAGATATCAACTGGAAAATAAATCACAACGCTTGTAACACTTTATTCACGCCAAACCATATATTCAGTGGCAAATAGGTGTCTAGAAACAGTACACACTTTAAAAACTTTATTTGTTTGAAAACCATTTAACTTATGCGAAAGAAAATTACTCTTTAAATATTAACCACGGCTAGTGTAAAGTATGTTTTTCTCAAAGATAACGTATGTTCAGCAGTGCAATGTCTGTTGCTTCGTTATAACACAATTGCTGACATTAAAGTAAGGAAAATAAAACAGTAACGGAATAAAGCTCATGATAGGAACAAGTAACAGAAAGTAATATTATTCTAGTAAGATTTGTTTGCATTGATAATGTTTTCACTGCGAATGATAAATTATATATTAAATTGGATTACATATAATACACATTGTAACAATTTTACTTGGTATGTCTGTTATAGGTACTTGGCCACAGGTGAGAGTTTCGCATCACTGAAGCTTTGTGTGAACACTTGGTTCCGATTTGTCTGCCAGCACCTACTACGGAGTCTTTTAAAACAAGGGCTGCAGAGTTCTACGAGATGTGCAAATTTCCCAACTGTTGTGCGGCTATTGATGGTAAACACATTAGGATACTCTCTCCTGCAAAAAGTGGTTCACTATTTTGGAACTATAAATTTTTTTTCTCAATTGTTCTGTTAGCTATTGTAGACGCTAACTGTAAATTCGTAGCTGTCGATGTTGGGTCATATGGAAAGGAAGGAGACAGTGGAATTTTCAACTAGTCAGCGATGGGTAGACAGATACTCGAAGGAAATATATTTCCGCCAGCTACACAACTTCCTTCGTCTGAAGTATCACTACCTTTCGTCATAGTTGGAGACGAAGCATTTCGATTACACAGACATGTTCTTAAGCCGTATACACGCTCAGCAGCTCAACTAGACAGGTCTAAATCTCTGTTCAACTACAGACTTTCATGCGCTCGCAAAGTGACAGAGAATGCATTTGGACTTCTGTGTCAGGTGTTTCGTGTGTTCTACACCCCTATTGCTGTAAAACCAGATACGTGTGATAAACTTATTACGGCTTGTTGCTGCTTACATAATCTACTCCGGGATGCATATCTAAAACAACAAGGACGTCCATTTTTTGACGTTAACAGAGACGTAAATTTACCACAGCATATTACTGCTCTGCAGCGATCCGGAGGATACTCTGAAAGAGAAGGTTTTCGTGTTAGAGATGCTTTTAGAGAATACTTCTCTAACGAATAACTTTTTGATTTGTGTTTTTAAGTACAGCAAACAAATATGGACCTGGATATTGCGTACTTTACTGCAATTTATGTAAGCCTAAACTATTGGTCATTTATATATTGTTAACATATATTATTTCATAGCAGACATAATACTATATAATGCTTCTATTTTGTGTTATCAATTTGCATTTGTTATCAAATTTTTACAACTTAGTCGAACGTAAATGTTAACTGACATATTTCACATTGTTGACAAATATATTTGTTGCTTGTAAAGTGACGAATTTTTTACTTGCGTTTTTCGATGTCAATGTTACGTTAAAAATTAACTGTGCATATACACAACCCTATAACATAACTATTTTACTTACCATCCTTTCCTACAATTTCTGCAACTTTCCTCCACATTCTGTTTTTTTTTGTTTGTGTTCAGAAAGTCTTGGTTCTCATGATCAAATAGCACACGATAATTGCTAACACACTCTACGAGTATTTCGTCCTCACTATCACTAAACAACTTCTTTGACATTGCAGTTGTAGTTAAACGACAGTGCTCTAGGATCAACTGAAACGCGGCGGTTGGGCCGTCGGGACTGGTCTCCGAGCAGTCGAGCCTCGGCAGTCGACTGCCACTCGTCGTGATGTCACGGCCGCTGACTGCTCAGCAGTTGCTGTCACATACCACCAACTTGAAAACACACAAAGGAGTAGGTAACTGCCCGCCGTTACTGCCAACCGCGATGGCTGGCAGTTCCAGCGAAACGACACCTTAACTGAGAGATTTCTAAAACTTGTGCATCATGGTCTGACAGCCCATTTATTACTGGTAGACATTGACTGGATGGGGTTAAGTTATTACGTATAAAGATGTTATCTATGTCTGTGTGGTACCTTCAGTTCTGGTTGCAAAAAGGACTGTTGGTTTCAAGTTGAATGTCCTTAGAAGATTGTCTAAACTAGCTTTTTTATCAGTTTCTTTTAAATAATCAACATTAAAATCTCCACACAGTATTATTTCTGTATTACGGTTATAAATAGTAAAAAGAATACTTTCTAATTTACTTAGAAATGTGCTAAAACTACCTGATGGGGCTCTGTAAATGCTTAAAATTATGGCTCTCTTCCCTACATCAGTTTCTATACAAACTGAGCAACACTCAAGTTTTTGTCTTCACAACTAGTTACTGGTATTACTTATTGGTGACAAGTCATGTTATTTTTGACAAAAATACAAGTACCTCCTTTTGACATATTGGTTCTACAGTAACTGGAGCGGAGAGAGTAACCGAGGATTGAAATTTGTTTATTGCACGGTTAAGTTAAAATGTTTCTGTAAGACACAGGATTTGAACGTCCAGGCCTAGGTCGCTATGGATATTATTGAGACATATGGATAATTCGTCAGTTTTTTTAGTTAATCCTCTAATATTTTGATGAAATACACATAATTTGTTTAAATGGAACATATTTTTTGTTTTAAAAGTATCAGGCTTATTGGAAGTTTTAGATTGTTGCTTCAATGATGCATCCAGGTTGAAAACATTGTACATTGAATTATTGTTATTATTACTGTTTTTATCAATATTGCAAGATTTTGGCCTTATGGGCTCAGATTGATTCAGCCTAAAAAACTGGATCGGTTTCCTACAATAACCTGGATATTACGGGTAGAGCCATGGTCAGCACAAAGTCTGTGAGCAATGAGGTCAGCAAGCTTCCACTTGCCAACAGAGTTCAGGTGCAGACCATGTCTCGTGTAATCCATTCTGGTTAACCTCTCCATTCCAATCACATCAATGTGACTACATCTGCCAGTCCTTACATGGCTCCTCATTGTAGCATTAATTTGCTGCACTTTCTTGCTGAGGAAAGGTTTGTTGTGCCGCTGGAAGGTTTCACAGATAGACACTGGTCAGGATATACAGGATGGTAAATGGTGAGGGAGGCTGTTTGTGAACTAAAGTAGAGCATAGAGGAAGAGGGAATATAAGTGTGATAATCTAGGTGACAAAGAGCAGGATAGACAAGTTAATGCGTAGGAGGTTGGTGAGGAAGTGGAATGTACTTTCGGTGGAGTTGCTGATGTAGATGGAGGCGGTGGGGGGTTGGAATATTGGTAGGTGTGTGAGGAGGAGGTTTACTATTATTAATATTTTCACCATGATATAATATTTTAGCTGGTATACGATGTGAGCTACTCTTTAACATTTACCATACCTTTTCAGTAGCTGATGTAAATGTTCTCAAAATCAGATATACGTTAGTTCATCTCTTTTTGCTGCAGCATTCTGAAAAATTCATTCATCAACTTGTGCTGTCGGTTTAAGAAGTCCTCTACATTTGTAAATTCCCAAAGTGCCTTGTCCTTTTTTTGTTTTAAGAATGTTTCATTGTTGTGCTGTTATTTCCGCGTCTATTTGAAGATTCAAGGTAGTCGGTTATTTCTGTACCAGTAAATTCATGGTGTGCATTCACTGTAACTGGTATAGCGTCTTCTAATTGTGGTAGGGTACCCAAGTCCATGCCTTTGGTATCTGTTGATGGCCTACTTGCAAGATCCAGCAATTTCATTAAGAATGAGTTTATATATTTCAGATTTTTTGTACCTATTTCCATCAAGACATTTGAGATTTTTTCTTTCGCTGACATTTTCTAGCAGAACCAAAACCTCTATGGAAAAAACATTTCTGCTAACGTTTGACATTTTTCTACAGAGAGAGTACACAAGAATGGGAATGAAACCGGTATTTGGAAAGTATAACTGAAGAGTTTGTGCATGTATTTCCGATACACATAATATAATCAGCATTTATTATAGTTGCTTTAAAATATTTAACTTTGATCTCCGGCACTTTGCATTATTATCACTGGAAACTGTGTACTGTTAAATTATTATTGTGAAAATCCTTCGCTCTTACTTTTTCATCAAATAGTTATTCTTTTCCAGCAATTAGGCCATTTTGTGTCAATGGTAATGGGGTTAGTGTCAGCTTGTAGGCCTAGAAGACTGCAGGCTTTCATAGCCATTGTCGGGCTGGTTGTGTTGACTTCTAGGTTGGAGTTGCGTTGTGTTGGTATCTTGTACTGATATTTCACAATACCTTACAGAAGGCATCTTCAGGGTGCCTCGAGCAAGACTGAAAGCCAAGGGCTAATTTTTTTGTACTGCCCCCCATGCAGCACAAGGTGGTCCGAGACCAGCCAGCTGGCCTACTGATAATGTGGCTTAGCTAGGGGGAAGAATCTTAACACTTGCCAGCCTACTAGGCTGTATGCTAATTGTTACAATGTAAATTTGTGACTGTCCCGCTCAATTAAGAGTAGGACGGAAATTCTGTGGACTGCGGAGCGTCAAGTGCTAGGAGAGACTGTAAGGGTTGGCGTGGTTCCTTACATCATTTTGATGTTACGAAGTGGGAAGCAGTAGTAAACCAGCATCAACACTGGAGGAAACCACTGCCAGTGATAAAAATGTTGCAGACACCCTGTCCAGAAGGAGAAGAGGCCAAGGTTGTAGCTGTACTTGACGTACTTTTGAAGCCTCTCCAACTGGCTTGGATACGGCTTATGTTAACTAGTTGCAGTGCAGTAGCCTCTATCACCAGAGTATCATGGGCCGTTGATACAGTCAAGCAGGTGTCTCATCCCTCATTGAGTCGGACTGTATCTTTCAAAGATAACCAGTTGCCTTGGCTGGGTTGTAGTAATGTGTAGAAAATGTGCATCACTATGGTTCGAAGTAGTTACTGCAGCATGTTTGTCACCAGTATTACAGCAAAATTGTTGTTGCAGACTTAATGTATACCTGCTCTTCCTGCCACAGTCACCCAGAATGACACTCAGACTCCGGACAGTTTTGTCTGCGGTTTGGTATTGTGTATTTCCAGACACCCCAGCAAGCTAGGATTCCTTATACACCATCCAGGGATACATCATGTCGTAGATGGTCACTGCACTGCACCTATGTGCGCACCCTACCGGTAAGCTGTACTGCTGCATCCTGCCAGTGTACTCGCCACACTTCGCCCTTTGGCACTTCTGGATCCCTCCAGCCAACAGGTCCTTGGCGACCAGCACGAAAGCAATTTTTTTGTATAATCCCTCCGTGTTATACAATGTGACCTCCAACCTCATTATTTAGGCCCCCAGATAGGTAGGATCGATTTTAATGGGAGGACTTGTTCGTGCCATGCTAACTAGCCTATACACTTTTCGTAACACATGAAAAGTATACTGAGGCTCTGGTATTTCTCACATGAGATATAAGTTACCGGCCAATAGAGCGTCAGTGCGCTGAGAGTCGGACCACAGGAACTGCAACTAGGCTCTGGCTGTCTCGTGAAAGTTTGGGGGAAGCAGCAGTAAACCATCTCAGCACTGGAAAAACCTGTTGCCTGTACTAAGAATGAATCATGCTCGTCTGACCCAAGGGTGTAGGTAGGGTGGAAATTTGTTATTTGGTAGAAGTACGTGCCATTGGGATATATTGGCACGTGCTTGTGTTGGCCTGAGAGGTTTGAAGACGGCAGGCTCGTTGGATGTAGTATTGCTTCCCTTGGCAAGAAGAGGAATATGCCGATGACAGCTGTGCTGGACCTGCAAGAAATAATTGTGTAGACAAGTACTGTACTCTAATCATGGGCAAGAAATGAGATCATCTCAGCACTCTCGTCACTGCAGTTGGTGCCTCCTGGCAATGGAGGGGATTGGAGATTATGTTGCATACATTAGTATTTTTAGGCATTAATCTGGTTCAGAGCGCAAAAATTTAACACTGGGCACTAGGGGTTGTTGATGTCATCTCAAAGAGCTCATGCTAGCAGATGTATCTTGGGGTTGGTCTGGTAGCATCTTGCATTGTATTTACTGGAGCACTGTTAGTGGCGCTATGAGTAGCGTCCACGAGTGATGGGTTTAATTTGTCACTACACACGAGATATTTTACTGAGATTTGAAATGTTATTTTGTCTCCTAATTCTTGTAATTAATTTAGGTTGTTTGGGACTTTTCTTTGCATGAAAATTTTTGTTGCACTTTTGCCTATGTTTTCCGTGGTACGCCAGGCATTGAACCAGTCTTCAGATTTATTTAAAGTTCCTCTGACTTCACACACTGCTAAGTAGGGACGTGTGGAGTTGGTGTAAATTATTGTCGTATGCTTCGTTGTGAGAGACTTACATTAATTAATTTACTTTGTGATTTGTCTGTGGGGAGGTTAATATGGAATAATCTGTTAGTGCAATAGGAGAATAGTAGATGGGTGTATTAGTCAGAGAAAGTTTCATGTTATTAAGGTTTGATAGTAAGACCTGGATGCTATACGCTGTCAAAAGCCTTCTCAGTGTCCAGGAATGCGGCTGTGGTGTGTTGTTTCTTGTCGAATGCATTTGTGAAATGTTCTGAAATCCTGACTAATTGAAGTGTGGTGGAGTGTTTTGCACTGAATCCAAATTGGTAATCTGGTTGGATGTTTTGCATGTCCGTGTTTTTGTAGCCTTGCTTGTATCGCTTTTTCTGTGACTTTTAACAGGGTGCTAAGAAGCCTTATGGGGCGGTAATTTTGTAGTTTCATCGAGTCTTTGCCAGGTTTGATGAATAAAATTACGAAGCTTCTTTTCAATGATCAGGCCATATACAGGTGCGTAGAATTCCATTTATGCAAGCTGTTATCCTAGACAGAGATTGACAGGGCTTGTAGTTTTAATTTTATGCAGCATGCCCCATTTTTGCCAGGGGCCTTATTCGGTTAAAATTTCTTAATTATTTTATAAGTTTCCAAATCCATCGTGAGTTCTGGTTCCGTAGTTGCTAAGAAAAATTTGTACGGGTCATCTCATCCAATGTCAGTTCATCCAGCAAAAATTTAAATGTAACCCATGGCTTTTATTTTAAAAAAAATTTTATTGGTTTGGTGACCAAAGACCTTCAAAACTCCAAAATTTCAGATTTTTATCTCAAGCATTCCCTGAGATATTGACGGTTTAGTTGTGACCATTTTCAGACTAAATCAAGTAGTAATGACAGTATAAATGGTATCTATGTTTACAAGCATTGTATTTAACTGTAATATATATCAGAAAAAGAACACTTATTTTATATGACATTTTCAACTGAATTTGAATTTGACCACACAATTTTCATACCTAGACTGCTTTATAAGGTATAACAGAAAGCTTTCATGACCACAGCTGTCAACTTGTACGATTCTTCTGTAAAATGTAAAATGTTGTGCTCTATTGTATAATGGTGTGAGTTACATAAATTTATACATTTTCCAAGGTTTATATATATATATATATATATATATATATTTTTTTTCAGTTTTGTTAATTCATAAAAGAAATCTGGTACTGAAATCACATAATTTCAGTTTCGAACATGTGGTATGGAAATCATACTCAACTGACCTGATCAATGGTAGTTGCTTGCCTGGCTAAATGGCAGCAGTGACTCGTGCAAAACAGACACTTTTAATTTGAAATGTCTTTCCAGTTTACCATTCCGTGTAGTCATTGCTTAAAAATACTCAGCAAACCGTGCAATTGAAAGAAACCATCGTTAAGATCTTATTTTTTCAGCAAATCATGCATTCCATTGTAACTGGTGTTACATTAGCACACACTAAAAACCAAATATATTTGAACTGTATAGAGCAAATTATTTTTAATAATGTTAAAAGATGTAATTTGTTAAAATTTATTCATACAAATTGTTAGGAAATAGGATTGGGTCAAACATTACTTGGAAAATTGCCTAAGTTAGTGTAACGGGTGTTATAAAATTTGGACACGAATATACATGTACAAGTGAAGAATCAACAAACTCTGTGAGATATGAAGATTAATATTTTATTTATAAGTAAAATATAATAGCTAAATGAATGAAAATGTTACGGAATCCTGTATAATTCACGTAAATTTAATAGTTAATAAAGAAAATACATAAGAAAGATGTAACTGGTGTTACACAGCTTGTAACGGGTGTTACACACTCCAAATATTTGTTGATTTTGTACAAACAGTGTACCTTGCTGAGTACTTATTTTGGGTTATAATTAGGTAACATTTATTTATTTATTTTATTTATTATTTTTTTTTTTTTCAAATGGCGAAGTTAAGGCATGTAGCCTTCTCTTACACTTAACCATTTTTTCACAGTTGCACAAAATAAAATTACATATACATAGAACTGACAAAAACTAAGAAAAAAATAATTAAAAATTAATGATGACTAACATGACAAAAGGCAGACCACTTTACATATTCGTGTGAAGTAGCGACAAATAAACACTCATACAGAGTTTACGATTTTTCAAAAATATTTCCAACACAAAGTTCTAGCTCGTTGTTATGTAGATGTGCAAACATTTACGTATACACAAATAAAAAATCTTAAAAAAATTGGGACAAGCAAGACAACAACAATGTAGCACTTCACAAAAATATTAACCAATAAGTAAGTTAATTTTTACTAAACTTAGGCAGCCGGTTGTAATATATATATACACACACACACACACACATACACACACACATATATACATATCGGCTAAGATCCTGCACAGAATAGTTACACAATTAAAATAGACTATTATAAATATAAATTCACACATTTAATATTTGCAATTAATATGAAAATAACTACTAAAACTGCTTAGTACCTATAAAACAGCACTGAACCACATAGCCCTACACAACAAATATTTTTTAACAAAAGATGAGAAAGTTCAGTAAAATTGTGTCAATTATGCTACATGATGAAGTAACATGTGCACAGATTTTAAAACATCAGTCACTATTTTAATAGGAAATATAATTGCATTACATATGCGCCACCATTTCATGCTTTTTTCTCCGAAATATTAATTTTGTCTCTGGTCATAAACCCTGAAATGATTACATGACTGTATGTTGGGTATAGCTGCCATCTGTCATACAGCTGAGAGGACTCCGATGTTTGTATACTCCATTTCATATAAATTTGGATAAATCTGACAGCAACTTATGGGCAATAATTTGTACTATTTTGTTATTTTTGTCATTACTCAAGACAAACTTTGCAGTACAAATGCTGAAATTGATATTTGAGGTTCATTTTAGACCTAAAACTGCTTGCATTGTGCAACAAATCACAAAATACAAAAAAATTATTGCCCATAAGTTGCTGTCAAATTTTTCCAAGCTTATATGAAACAGAGTATATAACTTGTTCCTTGCTAATGTAGACACTTTTAATTCCTTTCAAGTTCTTGTTAAAGTGGTCATGGAAGTCTTTTGCTGTACGTAGCAACCTGTATTTTTCTGGCCTTGTGACCAATCCACACGAAACGCTTCACAGTCCCACCTATGCCGTCAACAGCTCCTTTGCCATGTGAACTGGAAAATAAGTTCCATTCTGCATTCACACTGTAATCACTTTCTGTGTAACAAATATTTGAAAGTGTATATTTGTTCTTGAATTGACTGGCACAATGGATGACTTGAGGTACCCGCCCTCTGACGTCACCATGTCACGGACGAGGGGAAGGGATGAACTGTGGGAAACAGAAGCGCGCCAGCCATGCCTTGCACTGTGCCGTAAGGGAAACAGTGGGTCAGGCATGTGTTTATAGCCGGTAAAGCAAAATGGTTCAGTATGCAAAAGTTCTTGTTTTTCAGAAGTAATAATATTTCATGCATTTTCATGTGATCCTACGAGTTTTAAGCAATAGAAAGCAAAGGTTAGGCGGGACGATCGATCATCTCCCATAACACCGGCGATGCGCACGTGCTCTAAACACTTATTTGAAAGTGATTACCAAACAGTTCTGGGTGGTTTTAAATTTCTTAAAAAGATGCTGTTACAAGTATATTTACTTATACATCACCACGACAGTTCCAAACAACTTCGCCGAAAATTGAAGTATAAAAGTGATAAGTAAAATGCCTGTGCATTGTTATAAAAGCTGTAGCATTCTATTGTTTAACGTTTAATGTATCTTTGAACTGTGTTTTAAAAGGCATATTTTACTAATTAATTAATACACAAAGACTTTCTTAAAGTTACCCATTCTTAGTTCAGATGTAGGAAAACGTTATATTGAAATAATAATTCACTTCTCGGACACTAACCAAACCTTAAATGCAAGCTCCTTGACAGTTGTTAGAAGCCTACGTGCATAGCATACTTTCTTATGTGATACTTGTCTTAACGTGTAGACCATAAACAATTGCAAGTACATTTTATACTTAAATTAATTTTCTCTTCAAATCAAATCAATGAAGGTGTACTTATTAAATGTAATTAAAAGCTGTTAGCTATTATACCTGATGTATACTTTGCCTGTCTGTAACAAATAGGCCTACACTTTACAATAATTCCTTGTACCTTAAAATATGACATGCGTGGAATAATGTTATGTACTCGTTAATATTGTTAGCCTACTGTACTTGCTGTGAAAAACGTTTCCAAGAGACTGTAAGTACCAATACTAAAGCAATTACGTACTTTGAAATGTTAAAAATATACAGAATTACAACATTTAGTATGTAATTTATTTTCCACAAAATAAGAGATGTCAAATATAATAGGCCTATGCTACAACTTCTCTTTAAACTACTGTAAAGTGAATTTATTGTGTATAAAAAATACCATTCATGCTTAGTACATTGTTAAAGGTTATGGCGGGTAACTAAATATTCCCTACACTTACACGAGGGTTTTCAGCGTTGCTGTACTGACATTAGGGCAAGAATGCTATTTTAAATTAATTATATTGCTGCCAAGAATTAATTTTCACGTTGAAAATGCAGATAATGTATTTTATTGTATACTGTCTTGTGAATTTTCTTTTAAGCAATTTTATTATACCAAGTGAAGCCTTCGATCTGTATACTTCTCAACTGTTTTGTTTACTTATTGCGTGTCAGAATTGTCAGATTTGTAGACAAAACTATCATGCGACCCAACTTTGTATCTAAAAAAGATGACATTTATTATCAATTTGTATGTAAATGATACAGACAAACAGGGCCATCCAAATTTAACGATAAAATGATACAAAACTAAGAAACTAGCAAATCGCCATGTCGGGCACTGCGTTAACCTATGCTATATTTATTTGCTATTTATACTCCACAATTTTTGTTTGATAGTCTTATATGCCTCACGAATTTAACAATTATTTCATTCTTAAATGTGAATATGAGTAGTAAAAGCATGACCAACTTATTTTGTGTGTGACACTGATGTAGGCCTAACCTCGAAAGTACCATGCATGTTATGTTTTTCAATGATCGGTTCATATTTAATGCTGGCATAAGTTGCAAAATACGTACCCTGCTTTACACGCATAGTATGTGCGTGTAACGTAAAACTCATTATCAATTTCTTCACTAGAAAAATACACCATTCTGTCGCACTAATTTTTCTTTTGTCGTGGGTAACAATACGTGTTCATAAAAACAGCACTAGCCTATCACTTCTAGTTATCCACACATCTTTGTAACATAATTTTTTATCCCTATTTATTTCAATATTTTTATTACAGGTCAAAAATTACATTTGTGGTTTTTCAATTGATCTCCTGGAGCATGATGACACAAACAAACAGTAGCCTTCTTTGGAAAGCCTGCAACTTCTCAAATTCCCTACAAAACTACTAAAACCACTACTCATGTCGAAAGTTTTAAAGTAATTCAATGATTTCTTCCATACTAACTCTTTCAAGTTTCAATATGTTGCTTCGTCCATTTGAAAACACTTTTGTTTACGCTTGTGTCTCCCACAGTTACTAGTAGCGCCCTTGGCGAGTCTCTCCGTAACTACTAGGTTCTACCTCTTTTCAAGTCGTCCATTGTCACTGAAAATGAACAAATATTTGATGCTGGGAAAATACTTTTTAATGTCTTTAATGATTTCCCCAAGAAACAACCATACTGCATATTTACTGTGAGATAAGTCATCACTCACTACCACGTAAGACTAAGCAATACCATTAGCGAGCCATACACAACAAGTAAATACAGTAACATGGCTATGGCTCCAATGAGCTGTCTGTATCTCATCTTGTGAAATGACTGCATAATTTTCAGCAAAGTCTATCTGGACTACAGTGTTATCAGCACACAAATTATGTTTACAAGCTGTGAAGTAATCTTCCTGCACCTTCTTTACGAAGCAGTGAATCTTAATATGTGGTAGCTTGTCTAGCAGTAGCTCTAAAACATTCTCACAGTATCCTGAGAACGTGTTTAGCTTGAAGTGGCCACTGTCATCACATTCCCATTGTTTCCAAGTAATAGTAGTTTTCAACTCATTTTTGGTTAGGGTAATCAAATTTCTCATAAGTCTACATTCGAACAGCTGGCACATACCCCCAACATACATTTCTCTTCAGTGATGTTGCAACATAATTTTGACAGAAGAACTTTGTGCATTTTTGGAAATTTAACAATACACTTTGAAAGTGCTTCAAGCAAGCAACACACATTACTGTGGTACTTACATACACACATTGTGTGGAGTCTGTGATACAGGAAGTACATACTGTGGCCGCAAAGAAAAAAAGTTGATTTCCCAATAACAATTTCAGGATGCCTGTCTTTAAATTCCTGGTATGCTTCTCTTACCATCATGACCATATGCCTTTTTTTGCACAAGTGTTCTTTTTTCAGTCTGAGGATGTTTTACAGATTTTACATCTTGTTTACCCGGTGCCTGCCTACTTATTTCGTCACTGCAGAAAAAGTTTTCTACATAAACCCTAGATTCAGTTGATGAAATCTTAGGGCCTCTTTTTGACGTATGTAGATTTGTCAACACTTGTGACCCAATTACTTCTACTGCTAGCGTCTTTACAACCGCAGCCTTTTTGCTAGGGCTGCTAAGTAACATTTTTCTTACTCTATTTACTGCCTTTACAAGTGACAGCGGACACTTAAAACTACCTGATGGAGAATCAGACATAGAACTTGTAGTTGAAGAGCTTTTCTGGAGTTTTAACTTTTGTCTGTGCAGTCTCATTCTGTCTCGGATCTTCTTTTTATTTAGTTCCTTTAGTTTTTCATTTTTCCTATTTTTTCTTTGAATTTTAACCTCCTTGCCTTATCATGCTCTCTTTGTTTCATCAAGTACTGCTCCCATTTTTCTGGATCTGTTTTTAATTTTGTTCTGTATTTAATTTGGTTGTGTATATCTCCATCCTAGTTGGTTTATTTTTAATGGGCGCCATTACCTGAAAGTAAGAGATAAAATAATTATTAACACTTAGGTGGGAACATACCTTTACACAGCATTTACAGAAACATCCGTCTGACAGGCGGATGACCAGTTTTATTCACTATAACTATTTTTTAACATATTGCTAATGATATATTTCCTTTTGTTTACATCACTTAACATCAAAAAAGTAAAAAAAAGTACGGTAATTTTTTCTTCCATATTTTGTACAATTTTTATGAAAGTTTTTGACTACAAAACCATATGTCTCTGCTAAACCTTTTCACTAAGACATAACACATAGTGTAATCATTACAAAACTTTACAAAATAACTTACAACATCAAATGACTATAAAACCGGAACATCAAAAAAATGCATTAGGTAAAAGCTATAATTATTTTAAAACCCATTTTTATATGTATTTTACAGAAATAGAACACAAAGTCTTGCTAAACTAAACAAATAAATATACTGTTACTAAAAAAATTATGAAAAAATTTCCTTATTCACTGGCTAACATAAATCCAGTCTGGACTAGTCAGTCTAATTATAATGAATGTAAAGTACCCAATTCTGAATGCATGATTATTATCTTAGACATTTCACGTACACATTTTTTCAACACAAAGGTTGCACAATTTTTTTGAACACTCAAGGCATGAAGGAGTGCTGCAATTGACACATTTGTATGAGGTCATCTTGTTTTTCTGAAAAGGCCAGTAGCGGCAGTTTTTCCTTTTCTCAAGCTTGTCAGTCTTCGGTGTTGATCGATTAGGCGAAGCTTTTTCAATGCCCAGTGCTTCAGAGATGAGTTCTCTCAAGCTGCTTGTCAGCTTAGGGATTTTCAGTCATTCCTGGAGATGATCTCTGATCAACGACAATGCAAGTTGATGCATGAAGTCAAACCTTGACAAGTCTTTGGATTTGAAGTGCTTATAAAGGGTGTGTGCATTGCAGCAGCTGACAGCAATGAGGTGATAAAAAATTGCTAATGGCCATCTTCTGGTTCTTCGATAGGCACAATAGTTGCTACATATCATGTCCAAAATGTCAACTCCAGCCTTCGTTGCATTGTAAAGAGAAATTATTTCTGGCTTACCATTTACTGCATCCAAGTGCTCTTGGTGGTGCATAGATTATAAAACTATTACTGCTTTACATTTTTTTGGGACGAATGATACCATTGTCAGTTCCTTGGTGATTCCATAGACAGATGAGTTGACTGGCCGGTCCTTTTGAGGGAGAAACTCTGGAGGAATCTGAGGTTTATTTCCTCTCAGTGTTCCCACGATTGTCAAACCATTTTCCCACAGCCACTCTGCAGCTTCAATAGATGTGAACCAATTGTCGCAGGTTATGTTTCTGTGAGTGTTCTTTAGATTTCGCGTGAGATGAATGAGAGCCTGGGTTGGTTTCTGGAATCTTTTTTCCTCTTCAGTTAGCGTTTGTCCGTCACTACCCTTTCCTGTGTACATGTACGAGTCCCACAGATAACTGTTCTTAGAATCTATGATGCAAACCAGCTTCAAACCATATTTAGCTGGCTTTTTTGGCATAAACATTAGAAAACGACATCGTCCCCTAAAAGGCACAAATGTCTCATTGACACACGCGAATGCTCCAATGGAATAACTGCTCATGTAATTTTTCATTAGAGCATTGTAAATGTCACTAATGGGGGCAGCTGGATCAGTTTTTGCTCGAGCCGAACTGGTTGAGCTGTCGTCAAATCTCAAAGCTCGAAGCAAGATGTGGCATCTTTTTTCAGACATAATACATCTAAATATGGACCTACCAGTTATTCCAGTTGAGAACAGTGAATTTAGGGACTCCCTAGATGATTTGAAAATACAACACAAAACCAAAAGTCCGAGCAAGACATTCATTTCTTTGATATTTGTATTATTGTATGAAGGGTCTTTAGAATTTTTTATTTTTTCTCTCACAGATTCAAGTTTCTCGTTTGTCCTGAGTACTAATTCCTCAACAATATCATTTGTGAAAAACAGACGCCAGATATCGAGAGGAGTTGGCATATCCCTTAATCTAAGGGCTGGTCCAGTAGGTTTTGAAATTCTAATGGTTATTATGTTTTGAGATGATCTGCAATTTGGGGCACAGAACTCCAGGAAAAACAATTCTTTTTACCAAAGTATTTTCTTTCGTTTGAGTCATCAACATCCTCAGAAGAACTGCTATTTTCGTCAGGAGTTGTGTCAACATCAGATAAATGAATGTTCAATGTACTCACATTTGTATCCATCTCTTCTTCCGAGGGTCCTTCCTCAAGTTCAGAATCTGTTTCATGTTCCGACGACACTTACTCATCTTCTTCAGGAACATAGGAGTCGTCTGAATCCAGATCAGAATCTGAAGCATCAGAAAGCTCCTCAGTTGCCATCGCAACTATTCTTTTTGTCCTCTCTGAAATGTTCTTTGGCATTTTTTCAGCCATTGGTAAATTTAAAACAGGAACATACTAATTATAGATGCAATTCCAGAGCATAAACTGCAACATATCAGTAAAAAAATAATGTAAACCTATCTCAATGAGCCGCTGTAGACTAGTGGTTAGGACCCTAGCCTCTCACTATGTCGAACCCAGTATGTTCGCTCGATATTTTCATCATGTGGGAATCGTGCTAGACGTCAGTTATGAATTGGTTTTATAAGCGAAATACCATTCGTCACTGCTCTCTACATGTATCATTCACCCTCCATATGCTTTCAAGGCCGTAAGAACTGCCCAAATCTCACACTCACTCACTTGTCTTCGAGAGGATATAATTATAGAATATCCGTCTCTGAGATGGGGTAGTTGAAATTTTACATATATAGGAATGCCCGTCTGTGAGACGGATGTATTACTCACCCTTATCAGGAATATCCGTCTGTCAAGCTAGGTAGCTTTCAGACGGTCTTCGCTTTCGGTGGGAAGACAGGCATGGAGGGTCACACGACTTCACTCGGACATTATCAAGATCCAAACTGAGACTCTCCTAGCTGGCGGACGTAAAGCAATGAAGTGTAGTAGGAAAAGGGGGCTCCTGGCGCACTGGCTCCTGGCTGTGGGCAAGTAGGCAAGGTGATGACGCACTCAACATGGCCGCCGTGACGTCACTGTTCGCCATCTTGGATTACGTCACAGTCCGCCATCTTGTTTGACGTCACAGTCCGCCATGTTTGCCGATGTCACGTCCACCATCTTGTTTTTGGTTTTTGGATTTTCCAAATTTGGATTTTCCGAATTTGGTTTTTTGGATTTTCCGAATTTGATTTTTCAAATTTGATTTTTGAATTTCGATTTTTCGATTCTCACTTGTCTTACGTCATCTGCTACGCAGCTGCCATGTTTGTTTACGTCGTCTGCTTGTGACGTCACATTTTTTCGACTGTCACTTCTGCCCATGACATCATGATTCCAACATTGGCTGCTAGGCGGCACTGGTGTCGCACTTTGTTTTCTCCGTCGTCTGCTAGGTGGCGCTGCAGTCGTCATGTTTGTTTTCTTCATCGTGTGCTAGGCGGCGCTGCTGTCGTGTGCTGGGCGCAGTCATGTTTGTTCCAATGTTTACTTCTGACGTTGGAAGGTAGAGTGCGCTAGTGTCGCAGCAGGTAAGGGCCAAGTTCCAAGTGTCTGTATATGGGGAATTGAACCTTTTGGTTTTTTAAAGTTCAAAGTTAACTAAAAAATCCTTTGCTGGGTGTGGGACCCGAACCATCCATCTTTGGGTTAGCAGTCATGCTCTCTAGTCAACTACACTACGAGTGCAGACATGAAATAGTAAAAGTTTATAAGTTGTATATGAAGTATTAATATATATTTTAAATAATGCATAGACATACGTATGCCAGATAGTTTTTAAATAAAAGTTATGGGTTTTAATTAAAGTTAAAATTGAACTACTTGTCATGGATATGTCTAACATTTTTCGCTTATGGTCATTGGTTGTGCTAAAGACATACCTATGCCAACTGGATTTTTAAATAAAAGTTATGGGTTTAAATCAAAAGTTAAAATTTTTTTATTGACTACTTGGCATGGATACGTCTAATTTATTTCGCTTATGACCATTGGTTGTTCTAAAGACATACCTATGCCAACTAGTTTTTAAATAAAAGTTATGGGTTTAAATATTTTTTCTTGACTACTTGACATAGATATGTCTAACATTTTTCGCTTATGGTCATTGGTTGTTCTAAAGACATACCTATGCCAACTGGTTTTTAAATAAAAGTTATGGGTTTAAATCAAAAGTTAAAAATATTTTTTTTCATGACTTCTTGGCATGGATATTTTTTCTGCTAATAATCATTGGTTGTGCTAAAGACATACCTATGCCAACTAGTTTTTAAATAAAAGTTATGGGTTTAAATATTTTTTCTTGACTACTTGGCATGGATACGACTAATTTATTTCGCTTATGGTCATTGGTTGTTCTAAAGACATACCTATGCCAAGAGGTTTTTAAATAAAAGTTACGGGTTTAAATTAAAGTTCAAAATATTTTTTCTTGAACTACTTGACATGTATATGTCTTTTTTTCATTTATAGTCATTGATTGTGCTTAAGACATAGCTATGACAACTGGTTTTTAATAAAAGTCAAAGTATCTGGACGTATTTATGGTACAGAAGATCTGAAAACTAAGAGGAAACAAGCTGTTTATAAAGGCCCAATTCCACTGAGGCGACATTTAGGCAACATGTAGCATGCGGCCAGCGACAGCTGTCGCTTGGTGTAGCATGCGGTTTGTCGTCTGTGGTAAGGTATGGTGCCGCATGCTACGTGTGTCGCAGTGTATAGCATGCGCTTCTTGTGGAGACGTGTAGAATACCACAAACGCAATTCCATTGAAGCGACAGTTTCCTGGACGACTCTAATTAAGAAGGATGTCTTTGCAGACGATTACGTCTGCAGCTTATCTTGTGATTGCGAATGGTCGCAAAAGGAAACGGCCCCGGTGGTGGAGGCGAGAATTGTTCATTACATCACAGGAGAC